>JAJJWW010013326.1:0-299657 GCA_023531295.1 Papaver armeniacum | reverse complement strand
AGATTTTTGACATACGAGAAGGTGTTACAAATGCATGATTAAATCGGCAAGGTACTAATTTCATAACTGCTAGACTATATTTTAGTCGGCAAGGTATAGAGATGGATATCTGCAGACCACTGTAATTGCTAAATTCGGAGATGAAAAGTCGCCATGTTATTCAACTTTATACCCTGCGACTATATTTTGGTCGGCAAGTCGACAAAAAATACCTACTATGACTTTTGGTTCGTTTTGATTCTTTTTTTCTTTTTTATTTTATTTTATTTCACATGTATAGTTAGAGTGTAGAAGAAAGATTTTGATTTTTTTATATATATGTTTTGGTCGGCAAGGATTTTTAGTATGGGCAATTTGGTCTTTTAACACCTTTTAGACACCCCTTAGCACACTACTTTGGATGGGAACAAAATGGGTATACCCCAATTAATCTGGGTATACCCCAATCTCGGCAGGTTTAAAATTTCAGGGATTTTAATTTAAAATAAATTACGATCATAACATAGGAAATTTTGCTTCGAAAGGAAGTGTTTTCCGGCCAACTTTGCTTGGAATATCTTCAGGGTTAAGAGGCAAAATGCCCCAATTTCGACCATCACCTTGTCAAAATGCCCTGAACGTTAAAAAATAAGTCAAAATGCCTCAAAACCTTACTTTTGCCGTTAGACATAGTTAATTAGTCAAAAACACACACATGTATACCCGCACGTGTAGGAAATTTACATTTATGTCCTTCGCGTCTAGATTCAACGAATCTGCGACACATGTGACACGCACAAGTCATGGAATTTTACCATCTTAGCCCTCAAATATTTGAAAATTCCCATCTTATCCAAAATGATTAGATTGTGACACGTTTCCGAGGATGCAAACGAGCGAACGGTGACAGTCTCGGCCAGTTGTGATAATGGCTATTTTTTCACCAGAAGTACTCTTATATATGGTGGTGATCCAAAACATATTTTCAGTGTATTGGTAGTGTTTCTTCATCAACTTTAATGGCTGCTAGCTCAAGCATTAAAATGGTAAGTTCAATTTCCATAAAAAATAAGCATCATTAGAATTTGTAGTATATTAATGATTTTAATTTATAGTTAATCATAATGCAGGAATGTGAAATGTGTAGCGAAAAATATCATGAATCCATGGATTGTCCTTGGATTTACTCACGGTGTAAACTAGTTCCTTGTAATGGAATTCGAAAGCTTTTAAAGGTTAAAGATGGTGTCAATTCAGGGAAGAAATTATTTTCTTGTTCTAATCCAATGTGTTCATATTTTGAATGGTTTGATGGAGCTACTGATGCAGTTAAATCCATGGCACCGCAGTACAAGGGAGGTTGTGATGCTTGTGCTGGTGATCACAAATTTGATGATTGTCCTTGGTCACAGACTCCTTGTATCAACCCCAAATGCCATTCAACTAAGGTGAGGATGTTAAACATAGCTCGGACATCATGGAATTATGGTATTGGGTACCAAAAATGCCAAAAGTGTGAAGATTTCTAATGGGTTTTCTGATGCGATCTTTATTGAAAAATAAAAGCAACTGTACAATTCTGTAGATCAAATTTGTGCACAATTTAAAGATAAAGTGAAGATAAAGTGCAGAATTAGAAGTTAACTCATGTCAACAAAGTTAATGTAACATATTGGAAGTATTTCTCAATGTAATGTTAGTTTGCATTTATGAGTATTTTAAATAAAATAACCTAGATTAACAAATAAAAGCATCACTGTCTCCATACTTTAAAAACCATAAATTCATAAATAAAATACTGTCATGACTCTTAAAACAGAAACTGACTACTAGTATGTCTGCCATTACAAACTTTCAATTGTTCAAATAAATGCTAAAAGAAATAAGGGAAAACATGAACCAACATTTCTGATATTACTGATATTTAGAATTAGGCTTTCTAACCCATTTTGATGGTGGTTCAGAAATGTTGATTGTTTGGCTAGAAATATTAACAGTACCATGATAAGTCTGGTTAAAACAGGCATATGAAGGTGTAGAAGAAGTAGATGGATGTGTTACCTTCCTTTTGGGTGCAGTGGAGGAGGATGGTGCAGTTGTCTTACCCTTTTTCTGGGAACCAGCTGAAGAAGTAGATGGTGTAGTAGTAGCTGCTTTGCCCTTTGACAATGGTGGTACCTCAGCTGATTTCTTTGATGCAGATGTTGATGCAGTATTTGGTGTAGACAAGGCCTTCCTCATCTTCTTTGTTGGTGCAGCAGTAATACAAATTCTCATCCCCATTAACAGAACACTCCATTCTAACTCCTTTCTTCTTGGGGTTAGACCCAACTGGAGGACCTTGACAGGTAAGGATGTTATGATCAAGACCTTTACATACTTGCACTTTGTGACTCTTTTGCCGGCTTGTTCTTCTCATACCAAGACTTCTTTCTTTTGACACAAGGTCTTCCCTTATCTCTCAATCTGTGTGGATGTATAATGTTGATACCAGTTTGCAAACAAAAGAAACTTAGGGTTAGTATACTTTAAATGCACAGATCTAGAGAATAATGAAAAAAAATAATGATACAATAAAGTAAAAGGACAAAAGTAGATAACATCTTACAATGAAAAGATTCTGAAAACAAAAATATCAGACAATGGAAAAAGTTAATGCATTTGAGATCTAGAAAAACCTTATTTTCATACTCATCAATGTCTCCCAATGGGGTTATTCACCATGAGTAGGTGGTCCTATAGTAGTCCACAGTGTAGTATTTCTTTAGCGATGCACTGCACATTATTGATGCAATGATCATCATTCATTTACTGCATAACCATATTCAGGTGTAAATCAGTATTCAATTTAAACAAGCAAACCACAACAACATTATTGATGTAAATTTACTTACTGGGCCCAATCAGGATTCAAAGGGAACAAGGCTTTTACACATGTAGGCAAGGGAACTGCCTCAACTGCCACTGTCTACATGTACAAGTTTGTTGTTCTACTTTTACCACAAAAACTTTGCCAGTAGCTTTGTTGGTCACCTCATACACTTTCAGCTCTTCAGAAGGATCACACTCATAGTTACCTCTAAGATTGGACATCACCTCAATGAGATCCTTTCCGACAGGAACAATATCACCCAATTTCCAAGTTGAAGCAAGCTTTCTTTTTTTTGAAAACAACACCATCACCAAGTGTGTGTACATATCAACCATCTGAGTAAGAGGCTTGTCTCTGATCTTGAGGGACATGTTATTAAAACTTTCTGAAAAGTTGGAGTAGATGTGTTCACAATCAACATCATGAGGAAACCATGATCTTGCCCAAGACTTTGGCTCTGCATCAATCAGGTACTAGTATGCTTTGGGATCTATCCCTGCCATTTCTTGCATGGCCTCCTAGAAAATATGTAGAATATCTAAGTTAAATCATTTAACTAAAAACATGACAATTCATTCATTACTATTGAAACATGCCACTTAGTTTCATCCTCTTGGGTGACATCATATATGGGAACTAACCTGAACCCTTTTACTAGCTAATTTCTTCTTCACTGGACTTATCACCTTAGTCATACAACTAACACCATCAACACTAGCAGTATCACAACAAAAACCCATTCCACTGTTGTAGGAATAATTCTTGTAATCCACAATCTTACAAAATTGCTTTTATTTGGTTTCCCTTTCTTCCAAAATGATTGAAATATTTCTTTTGATTCACACTTATCACATGCATTCCCATCATCATCATTAAATAGAAACAATTCAAGTGCATGATCCATACCCTGTTCATTTACCAACCTTTCCTTTATCAAAGCCATGAACTTGTCTCCACTTGTACCAGCTTTACAATCATAAAAATACATGTCCTTAAATCTCCCACCTATATCAGTTATCTAGAAATCCCTATCTTCAATAGCCATTCTGAAACATTGAAAGAAAAAAAAAACAGATCAATAATCATGATCAAAACTACAAAAAAAAAAAAAAAAAAATAGCAGCAACATTTTATAAACCCTAATACAGAATTTTGGTATATTCAAACCCTAATATCAGAAAATGAAATTCTCAATTTTATAAACCTTAATTCTATAAACATAGATTCATAACCACAGAACAATATAACCCTAATCAGTTATAAACCCGAAAAAAAAAAAATAATCTAATTTCAGAAATTGAAATTCCCAATTTTATAAACCCTAATTTTTGTAAACATAGATTCAAAGCAACGATTACTGGAAATACTAAACACTAAGTCTAAATAACGATCAACATAAGTCAAAAAACCAAAAATAATTTAGATTACTAACCTTTTTCAGTAAATTTTACAGTTCAGTTCTTCACTCCATTAAACATCAGCAAACTATCTCGATTTGTCTCTCTGTCGACCTATCTCTCTCGATCTATCAACCTCTCGACCTATCTCTCTCGATCTTCTAAGTTTAGTTCAGTATTCTCCCTCACTCTCGAAATCCGTCTCTCTCTCTTTGGATAACTTTCTCTTTCAGGTTTTGAGTTTCTGTGGATGAAACTCGATGAAGAGAAGATAAAACATTAGCAACACACGTACGGGTTCACACGTGCACCAAAATGACACCGTGTACTAAAATGACACGTGTCCGTTTTATATCAAACCACATGGCACCAATAGATGAGTCATCAAAGGGTAAACTTTGTAATTTCGGCATACACACGTGGGCAAATAAGGTTCTGACACGTGTCCAATCTTCTCATCTATCCGTAAATTTTCTTCGTGATCTAGATTCTTTAGGATATAAACACGTATCACCATAAATTATTAGCAAAGGTAAAATTAAAATTTAGCATTGATATTGACTAGTCAATATGCCCGGGTTTAACCAAATATATCTCTCTAAGTGCAAAAATAAGGTTTTGGAGCATTTTGACTTATTTTTTAACGTTCGGTACATTTTGCCTCTTAACCTGTATATGCAAGTAGTCATGAGCAGAGAGATTTGGAATCCGAAACATTATCACTCGATCTTTGAATAATTCATCACGTGAATTTGGCAGGAAACAGGGATGGGACAGCATCATCGATTACTCACCATCGTACATATAAAAATCAAGAGTGGGTGGGATTCCATATGTATGACTACTAGTACCTTTTCAGTCAGACGCAACTGAATTTGTTTTCTTTTCTTTTCAATTTTGAAATCAGTATGATTATCAACTTTGATCACGATGTACTTAAAGAAAACCACATGCATACTGAAGAATAGGAGAGAAAGAGAAAAGACAGGGCACAACGTACCCACTGATCTGACCCCATCAACCAGGTAGTGAGTCGGGTATCGGACTGGTCAGCCCGTCTCGGCTCAATTTACAGCCCTTCTGTGGAGCGGGAGAAAATCGGAAGAGAAAAATATCTCGTGATTTGGTTTTGATGGGGCAGTCCCAACGGGACCATGCATTATTAATAATACATTGGCAGAAATGATGGCACACATAACAATTTGTTTTCATCCATACGATGCCAATCTATTTAAAAATCAAAAGGGACAGCTCACTGGCTCTAGTGGTTCCACAACTTGACCAAACCGAACCACCAACTAGTCGATTACAGTAACTAGTATGGTTAGTTCGCATATATGGATAGTGGAAGTGGTGACAAAAGGGGATTCTCTGGTTCGCTTTTTCTGATGAGTCAGACCCAAATCTATTTTGTTAAGTGTCTCCATCAACACAAATACCAAGTTGGAAGAAGATTCATCTCACCCACCTGCCCGAATTAATGCAAACAGAATAATTAGGAAAATTGACCTACTGACTATTCCTTTTGACCGTCTCAATGGCCAAAGAAAATGAGTATTACCACTGTTGTTGTTCGATTATTTCTTACGATAATCACATGACCAAATTTTTTTTTCAGAGTCAAAGAGAAGTAAATTGCTCCACGTCGAAATTAGTTGGAAATTGAATCGATGAGTCAGACAAGCATTTATATATTGTTTAAGAACCGTTGGAAATTGAATAGAGGAGTCAGGCCAGCATTTATACTATATTGTGTGATGTGATGTGATGATATATAGTTCCAAAGATAGCTAGTCTTGGTTCATTAGTTATTATCGTCGACGTACTCAAGGTAGTCTTAATTAGCGGAGTTAGCGAGAGGAAATCCACCAGACACCACCATTAGTTAATTGTCATTTGGTATAACATGCATACAGCAAAACAGAAGAGGAAACGACAAGGTATTTTGAGTTTATCCAAGATTCAACTCTCTGGTAAGAATAAGATAAGATCGAGCTCAGCCATTGCAGCTTTGTAATGCAAACAAAATAGCTCTGGTAGCTAGTAAAATGCTGTCCTTGTAGCTCAAGGACAGCTGAACCGAGTCTTTGGTAGCTCATACACATTACATTACTTCTGCATGAGATAGCCATTTGTAATAGGTACATGAAAAAAATGTGAATACATGAATCATGAGATGAGATGGCCATTTGTACATTTTTCAAACCGAGAAACCAAAAGGCATGTATAGAGTAGAAATGATGTCGATGTAGACGTAATATTCATTCCATTCAGAGATGGATGATGTTTGTAGTTGGTAGTTGCTTAATTAGTTGGTAATCTCCACAACCAATTAATAAATATCGATCATTTTCATGGAACCACATCTTTACCAATTAGGCGATTTTTCACCACAGGGGTCTTAATCTCTTCTCATGGAGACGTTACGTATATGCAGTACTCATCGCCAGAAGAAGCAACCTCCAATTGACTAAGTAATAGAGCCAAAGATAGCTACGTATCGAGCAGCGGCCTATTCAAGAGAAACAAATTTACTTTCAACTGCTGCTGAAATGGTTCACTCCACCATGTGATTATTAATTTGGATCATGACTGCACGCCAGTAGAGCAGGGACCATATATATACATTGGCAAGGACTTGCGACTGAGAAATAATGCAACATTGTTTATCGTTATTGATTTATGTCAAGTATGGTCTTAACTTTTCACTAATTGTTGATTAACAAAACCAGTGACATGGCAAGCGCTTTCTTCATTTTCCATTAAAAATGAACGAAAAAACGTGCCGATCCAATGAGTTGAGGCAGCAAATTACCAAGTCATTAGCTTCATATTATGTTGGAAAACCTATAATAAGAAAGTGTGCATAGAGACAATGTTGATGTGAGAATGCATTATTCATTAATGTATCTTATTTTGGACAATCCGTGCCAAAGTGGTTATATTTTAAATTCAGTCGGCAAGAGCGAACAACTTCAAACCTCTGTGTGTGTTTTTTTTTTTCCTTTTTTTTGTTTGACCTGATCTCCTGCCTCGAATGAATCCCATGGCGTTATTATCTAAGCTTTCATCATGTCTTAATTAAATTTGAATTGTTGATTAGTAAAACCAATGCGCGGAGTTACCCAGAGGAAATTAAAGACACCCCACCCGCCAATTGATTGCCATTTGGTGCCTGAAAACAGTAGAAATTGCATGCAGCAAAACAGATGAGAAAGAGAAAAAAACAAAAAGACAGAAGTATTGAGTTGGAGAGATTCTCTTGCAACATCGAGCTCATCCATTGCATTGCAGACAAAATTGCTCCAGTGTACTTGCCATGTAATATTGCAGCAATGTAGATTTTGTGTTAGCATTACCATTTTGATTCCCTTTCTGCATACCACCTGACTAAAAAGTCCTAACCTCTGTTCCGTTTCTCATCCAAGTAAGTTTGAGTCTAGTTTCGACGGAAATTGACTGGTGAAACCGTTCTTTTTCCCTAGTTTTGATGGCACGACCTCTGCATCAACTTTCAGAGATAATTTTTTTAAAGAGACCATTACATTGGCAGTAGGAGACAGGGCCTAAGGCACGCATTACAAATCTTTTTATTTTATTGAAAATCAAATCAAAAGGGGCATGAGACCCCATGTGTTCTTGTACTGGCAAAGGCTTATCATGATAAACAAAGTGGCATCTTTTGCTTTGTCTAGTAGTCCTTTTCTCTGATTTTAAAAATTATTCAAAGTTATCATGCCTAGTCTCGGGGGATTTTGGTTAAACAAGTTACCACTAATTATGGGTTTAGATATAAAGTAATCGCAAGTGGAAACGTACGTGTCGACATTGTGTTGGCTGTGATTACAGCAAAAAAGAAGAAGATCATGATCGTGCAAAACCGTGTTCTTCACGATCTCAAAGAAGGATATGAATCTAAATCTTTGGAAAATGGGATACATTCTTAAAGTAGATGTACAAAAATATTCTTGAACACACGCCCGGCCAAGTGGTTCATTGTTTTGCTTAGTGGGCAAGGGATCCTCACTTCGAACCTCTATAATTTTTTTCCCCAAGCACTTATGGCTAACCATATCCACAGTCCAAAAGACCAAACCGAAAATGTTAACATCTACTGGAGTCATGCTTGTCTAAGCCCTTCTTCATTTTCCATCATACTTTGAGGTCCCAGATGCCAAAGTGAAAATGCAGGATTATTCTACTCCCCTGACCGCTTAACACCGAGGTATACTAGCCTACCTCTTCTCCGGCAAGATTAGTACATTTTACTAAATAAGTCACAAACAGAAGGGTGCCCGAGTGGTTAAATTGTTTTTGCTTAGCGGGCAAGAGGTAGTCACTTCGACGCTCTATGATATCATTTTTTTCCCAAGGACAAATAGATTTTTTTTTCCCCTTCCAAGTTTTAATTGCAAGACTCGTATAGTAACACTATAATGTTATACAGTTCATCGTATGATATTCTTCCTATAGATACCCAAAGCTCAGTCTTATCAGGACGGAGCGAAAACTCGGGCGATGCCGATTTGCAACTCACCAAAAATTTCTCTCCTCTGATTCTTCTCAAATCCCTTCCCCTGCACTTTTTGATTATGTTTTCTTGTTAACATCGATTTCCCATTTCTGATTTTATTATTGATTATCAATTGTTTTTATGTTGTTGTCTTAATCTTTCGTCTTTTTTTTGAAGCTTCAAACCCTAGTTTTATAGGTTGTTATAATCAATGTTTGTTATGATTACGTCGAGCTAATCTAACTTGGTTCCTTGTGATTTCATTCTTTTTTTTTTTTTTTTTTTTCAGATTTCATCCCTTCTCTCCTTTCCCAAGCCTGATTGGGAGGAATAGGGTTTTCGGCGGAAGCAGTGGACGAGGTGAAGACCCACCTTCTATAGCCATCAATTTTTCTAATAATTCAACTCTTGGCAGTGTAAGCGAATCTCCTACAATTTTAAACTCTGGAATTATTTAAGAAGACAGAAACGCCTCGTTTACTTCATTCACTCATGCAAGTAATCCAGTTCTACACTCTTTTTAGCCATCATAGTCTCTTCCTTCTTCCAAAGCTACAAATTCAGCTTTTTTCCCAAGTTTTCAACTACTCTCTCCTGCGCAATCTACAAGTCAGTAGCACGAATTACACTTGGAAAATTTCAATATTTGATCTTGACTGGGAATGCATATATTTACATGCCCGATATATTTACAACATTCCTACAGAAAGTTTTCATCAAAGAACTCATATCCCCAATAACCAGCTCACTTGTTTGCCTCAACCCAGAAAAAGCTAAAAATTATCCTTGTCTACAAAAAAATCTTGCTAAGTCAATTAGGTAATTCAATGGCCTCTTCTTCGACTAGTCTTAATACCAATACTGATAACTCTCTGAGAAACAAAATTTCGTCAAAGAGAAATAACAAGCATGTCAACCTGCAAGGAAAAAGGAGGATTATTGATTCTTATGCTTTATTTGGATATGTTTGTAGAGAAAGTGAAGTCACTAGATATGTTGTCAGTTTTGCAATCAGGCAAAGATGGGGTGCTCAGAATGAAGTGGCGATTATTTATACTATAAGAAGGAATGTATTCATCTTCAGAATACACTCAAGAGAGATTTTTCAAAGAGTCTTAAGAGAAAGACCCCATTCTGTAGGAGGGCAATTGCTAGTTCTGCTACCCTGGCAGTTCCATATGAATGTGCATAGAGCTATCTTTCAATTTGAAGTCTTCTATACAGAGTTTAGACTCAGAGATGACCTGGATAGAGACAATATTCCTTTTCATATTGCATCTCAAGCTGGTGAACCAATTACTATTCACAATAGAGATCCAACTGGTGTTGTCAAAGCAAAAGTTAGGTTGGATGTGAACCTGCCTCTGGTTAGGAAAGTGAACATAACCCTTGAGGATGGAGAAAGAATTAAAGTAGCTATCTTTTATCTGGGGTTTCCATCTGCAACATGTAGAAGCTATTATGTTTAATCACAATGAAAACTATTGTGGGATGATTGCTAATGTAGCATGGATTATTGTGCCAGTTCTGAACTTGCAAGGTGTTTGTAGCGCCCCCTAAGCTAACAGCTGACTAAACCAAGAATTTAACTAAATAAAGAGGCACTAACGAATCTAAAATCAAATACTTAAGCATTCAAATACGAAAAATCTATTAGAACTTAACTCAAAACTAGCCCCGCTCTGAAATATACATATATATAAAATCTCTTCTCAAATAATACATATACAATAGTGATTTGGTTTACAAAGAATATGCAACATAATAAGCATAGCAGAAGTTAATCATCTAGCGAACTCAACACTTGAAGCTTTTGCTGCGCTACTCTGATCTGTCACTGAAACTGAAAGTGGGAATAATTAACATTAAACTTCTAAGTAATCATATGCAAGATTTGGAAAATATTACATGTTTCCGAAGTATTAAACAGTGGCCAAGTCACTGAAATAAATAAACAAGTATATGGACAAACTCCTTCTTCAAACAAGGTATAATATTGATGCCCACTTCCACTCCGATTACTAATATTGAAGCCCACTTCCACTCCGATTACTTATAAAAGCACTAGATATAAATATGAAGGAGCATATTCTATACACCACAAGTGGAAATCCTTATTTCCCATAACAATTCATATGACAAGCAAACATTACAAGTACTTTCCAAATTATGGAAAGATTTGCAGAACCAACAGAATTATCGTAATGCAATTTAAACAAAGCATGAAATGCATGAACAGACAATGCATGAGTTTATTAAGCATAAACTTTTATAAAAACAATAATAATGATTACAAAAGAGTCAAATGCATTCCCACCTCTTTTGATGACAAGCCACGCCTACCTTGAGATCCAAGATCCACTGGTTCATCCTTCTAACCGACCGTTGTTAATAGACTTACTGTTAATCATACAAGAACTCTAAGAGTTTAGCCATAAGGCTCACACAAGAATCGTACAATTCTATCTAATGGTTCTAAGCCCATTATAATATCTTATTCTCTATCTTTAGTATAACTAAGAGTTTACTAATCCAATTAGATTGATTATATAGCCCATAGCCAAGTCTTATTAATATCTACAACTTTGTAGAAGTTACCAAATGACGATTCAGACCATAAGAGGTCCAATTCATCAAGATAGGTAAACTAGCCTTAAGCCCAAGCCCAACAAACACCCCCTTAAACTAAGGCCTGGTCCATCTGGGTCAACTGACGGTCAAACCTAACGGTCGAAGGGTCAATCAACGGTCAACGTCCAAAGTCCAAGGTCAAACGAGTCAACAAGTCATTGACTCAGGTCTAGTGACTCAGTGAGTCAAACTGATTTGACTCAGTCAGATGGACTAAGTCAGATAAGTCTGACTGGGATGACTAATAGGTCTAATTCTCAAGTACAAAGTTCATACAATTACTATACATTTCATTCATTCAAATAGAATTCAACAATTCAATTACAAACACAACTATAGCCTACCCGCAGTTCAACAGTTCCAAGCTTTCACAACAACCACTATTTACAACTCTACAATCATCATTCTTCTTCATTCCCTTAATTCTATCAGATTCAACACAAACACTACTTCATCTGAATCATTACAAACATACATTTAAGTTATGTAAGCTTCATAACTAATTTACGACCATAAACTCGGCTTACCTGCAATTGCAGTGGCAAGCCTCAAATGTCAAATCCCATCACCCTACTCATCTCATAGTCCATTCACAGTTCAACCATATTACACACAACACCAACATCCAGTTCTTCAACTACCAGTTACAAAATCCTAAACATTCATCTAAACCAATTCATAACAACAGCTTCAGTTCCATTTCCTTACCAGCAACAGGAACCCAAATATAGATCCATAACCTTCAATTATGCCACAATATCAATTTAGCACCAGTACCACCACCTGTAATCTTCATTCTTAAATCATCAACTTAAATACATACACCTGTACATCCATTTCTATAACCCCACAACAACAACACAGAAACACCAGCACTTGCAGAACAACTCACGCTTCAACTTGCAATTCTATCAACTCGATCTCAGTATAACACCATCTTTTGAAATTCAGTTCAACACCACACTCACTGATTCATCCATGTACACATTTCTACTAACTATAACTCCATCCACAACTACATCTCAAGACAACACAAATCCCCTGTGAATGTGATTTTGCATAAAACCTAATTACAACTTCAACTTCATTCATCATTCCCATTTCATACCCCACTCAAGCCTTAGCTCAATTATCAACTACACATACTAAATCAATAACACAAAATAACTTCATTAAACATAACAGAAGAACAATTACCTCATAATAGTCTCACACAGGCAAATGGAGTCGGATTCTTCCTTCCTTTGGCTCAATTGAGAAATCATCTCAAGACCACCACCATCTGTCAAAATCCAACTCTACTCTTGTTCACCCTCGGTCTAAGTCTCATAATCATCAACCCTCAAAAACCCTGATTCATAAATTGGGAAGAACATGAGGAACCTTAAATCTGCAATTTCTTAATCAATCTTCAGAACAACTCCACAAGTTCCATCAAACACCAATTAAGAACAACCCATCTTCTAACTTCTCTTTGTTCACCTTTAATCGAATTCTTGATCAATTACATAAACCATAATTATTCACTCTTTCATCAAAACCACTTCTAAACTTCAATTAAACAATAACCCTTTGTTCTTGAATCAACCATAATTCTAAATCTCATCTTTAAATCTTCAGAACTTAAATCAAATCTATAAACCCTAGTTTTGTTTCCTCACAGATTCGAACCCCAACTGTTATGCTCCATAATTAACAACCATACCATCTTCTCCATCACCTAATCAGCGTCATCAAGAGATTCTCTTAATTCAATCTCACTCAAAACTCACAAATCCCTCACAGGTGAAGAACGAGAGAAGAAAAAGAAAAGAAAAAGAAATAAGAAAGAAGAAGAATAAGAGAAAGAAAAGAAATGAGATCGAGTTTATCTTCTCGTTTTGGTCTTGATATGAGGCCGACCCAAAATACTCAAGGCACCCGACCAAATGATAAGGGCATCCATGTCGGCTAAGAACTAAACCAATGATATCTTCTTCGTCTGGTATCTGAATGACGCGTGCGAGTATTCCATTCCGCGTAACTTTTCGAGTTCTATCGAATGGCACTAGTCTCGTATCTGAATCGTTGTTAGATTAATTTCTATTAAATAACGTTTGTGTTACACTAATCGAGTTATTATCGGCTAAGACGTTTCTTGACTGGTCTAATATCGTTGACGAGCTTGAGGGTCTTTACAATGTTGATCCTTTTGAAGAACAAGTGGAAGAATTAATACAAGTTATACAACAGAACATGGATATACAAGATGGTGGTGGGCTTAAGCTAATCAAGAACCAGTTATTAATGGTCTGGAGGGAGAAAATTCAGCTGCAACAGAAAACTTAATTCAAAATGTGGCTGTGAATGATACCGAGGATTCAAATAACCAAAATAATGAAGGGAATGAAGAGGTCAATAAGGAAATTATTGTTGATGTAGGGGTTGATAGCTCAACTGGTGGAACTTATGTGTCAGAAATCAACAGAAATGACTTAAGGACCAATAAAAAAAAGAAGGAGGAATGAAGATGTTATCATGGAAGCAATGGAAATGGATGGTTATATTCAAGAAATTGATAGAGCTCTTCATGTTCTTGCTGATGAAGTTTTGAATGAAGAGGATTCTAGAGTCCTGGAATTGGGAGAAACCTCATCTAGAGAAGAAATTATGAATGATATTGAAGGTGTGGACAATGTATATGGTCTTGGTGGGTCTGATACTTCTTCTGCTGCAGATGCTGGAAATCAAATCCTCTCAATAAACCAGGTTCCTTTTTTATCTCAATTATGAAATCTATTCTTCTCTTGATTTATGTTTTAGTCATATAATTTTACTCATCTTCTCTTTCTTTAATCTTTGCTGCCACATTTTAGTCCTAATTTTGTTTCGATTTTACAACTGTTTGAAGCTTTCCCTTCTAGTATTTTTTAAAATAAGATCTTTCCTGAATTTGGACATGAAGTTATTATCATGGGATATGCAGGGGATGGGAAAACCCCTTACTGGAATCCATTTAAAATTTATTCTAAGGAAAGCATAACCCTGATTTTATATCCTAGCTGAAACTAAAGCCACATAAGACAATATGAACATCTTAGCTGGAAAGCTTAGGTTTCATAGCTGGTTAGCTGTCCCTAGAATAGGCCTATCTGGTGGGATGCTCATAGCTTGGCACAATAATATTTCTGTAAGATGCGTTGCTGAATTTTTTGATATCTGTTTCTTTGAATTGCATGATTGCCATAATAATTGTTGGAATGTGACCTGTATGCATGGGTCCTTGAATGATTTAGGAAAGAAAATGCAATGGGATAAAATTAACCATTTTTGTAGCTTACACATGCATACCGAAGAATAGGAGATAAAGAGAAAAGACAGGGGAGAAAGAGAATAGACAGGGGATGCGCGGCGCAACGTACCCACCGATCTGACCCCCATCAACCAGGTAGTGAGTCGGGTATCGGACTGGTCAGCCCGTCTCGGCTCAATTTACAGCCCTTCTATGAGCGGGAGAAAATTGGAAGAGAAAAATATCTCGTGATTTGGTTTCGATGGGGCAGTCCCAACGGGACCATGCATTATTAATAATACATTGGCAGAGATGATGGCACACATAACAATCAAAAGGGACAGCTCATTGGCTCCAGTGGTTGGTTCTCGTGGTTCCACACCTTGACCAAAATGGACCACATCCTTTACCAAATACCACCAATTGCATATATGGTTAGTTGCCAATTGCATTAGTACGGTGACGTAAGGGGATTCTCTCTTTTTCTGATTCTAAGAATGAGTCAGACCCAAATCGTTTTTGGTGTCTCCATCAAACACAGACACCAAGTTGGAAAAAGTTTCGTCTCATCCCCTGGAATGCAAACAGAATAGCTCAAGTAAGGTAGGTCCAAAGAATAATGGAGCAAGGTGCATGCATAAACAATAAAAAAAAAATATATAATCCACCGACGCTCAATTGACCTACTGACTGTTCGTTTCCACCGTCTCAACGGACAATGGCCAAAGAAAATGAGTATTACCACTGTTGTTGTTTGATTATTTCTTACCATCAACACAAATACCAAGTTGGAAGAAGATTCATCTCACCCACCTGCCGGAATGCTAACAGAATAGCTTAGGTAAGATTATGGAGCATACATAAACCACAAAGAAAAAAGATAATCCACCGACGCTAATTACCACTAGCTATTCACGAAGTAATTAGGAAAATTGACCTACTGACTATTCCTTTTCATCGTCTCAATGGCCAAAGAAAATGAGTATTACCACTGTTGTTGTTTGATTATTTCTTACCATAATCAAATGACCAAAATTTCATCGACAGAGAAGTAAATTTCTCCACGTCGAAATTACTTGGAAATTGAATAGAGGAGTCGGTCAATGAGTCAGACAAGCATTTATATATTTTGTTTTAGAACCGTTGGAAAGTTGTGTGATGTGATGATAGTTCTAAGGCCTCTTCCTATGGGTATGCCAAAAAAACGGATAAAATTATGCATATATGCACCCTTATTATAGGTATCTCTCCGCCTATATCGGAGGGAGTATTGTTTTAACCGTTGGATTGTGTGATGCCATGATATGTTTTTCCTAGCGTATAAAACGATACGCGACAAAGCACCCACATCGAGCGATGAGATTCCAAACTCATATCGCTTTTTTCCGGGCATATGGCATATAAAGAAACCATCGAGCGATTTCTATCGTGACGATATTATAACTTCTTTATCTCCAAATGATATTCACTTTATCTCCGAAAGAATTTTATATATATATAAATTCTCCTTCTCTCCTACTTTTTCATTATTCTAATATATTTTTATATTTAAAGGATCCCACTAAATATATTATAACATTAAATTTTTTATAAATACCCACCACAAAAACACAAATATATTTTTTATTCATTAGGGTCCCACCCAACACAATTAAATATATATTTTTAATCAAGTTTGGCATATCTACCATAAATGGGAAACTCATTTGCCATGCCACATGGCATGCCAAACATCATTTTTTTGGCATACCCATAGGAAGAGGCCTAAAGATATCAATCTTCGTAAAGGGGCCGCAAGAATTGGTAGAGGGGCGGCAACCTAATAAGACAAAAAAGGTCATTACAAGTAAATTCAAGTGTCCCTTATCAATAAAAATCTGGAAATGACTAATTAACCCTTATTATTAATAATCAAGATTAGTAATGATAATCAAGATTAGTGTTGATAATTAATTTTCACTTATTATAACTTTAACATCAGATTCTTAGAGTTATAAAAAAAAATAGAGGAGAAGAAAAAGAAAACTTATGTGATATTTGTGAAACCCTAGATTTTGATTCACTCAACCAAAATGAGTGATTCCAAATGACCCTAGATACTTTTAAATTAGTTCCCATTAGCTTTTTCTCGCTCAACATTATCTAAAGTACATAATAAAATCAAAACTTTTGAATTTTCGGAAGAACTTACGGTTGCAATTTTGCTTGTTACCAACCTAACTCTTAGTTAGTTATCGTATTATCGAATACCAACCGTAACTGGTTAAATTTGGGGAAGATCCAATCGTAAAACCAGTTACGGTTGGTAACTAAATGCTCGATACCAACCGTAACTCAGTTACGGTTGGTAATTAAATGCTCGAAACCAACCGTAACTGAACAAAATTCTCATATTAAGAACATACGCTTGGTAATTGAACCATTACCAACCGTATGTTCTTCAAAATCTCCAGTTACGGTTCTTAATTGAGTTATTACCAACCGTAACTCACATAAACCCAGAAATTTCAATTTCAATTTTCATACAAAACCCTAATTTTGATACAAAATTAACTTAAATCTAACACGATAAACTAAACCCTAACTGGGTTTTTCCAAACATTTTTCAAATCGCCGATTAATCGAAGACGATGAAATTTTCAGTTTTAATGGAGGTTACGGTTGATGGAGGAGAAAAGAAGATGAAGAAGAAGATGAAAAAAAAAACTAATTTGATTTTTTTTTGATTCATTAGGTTAAAAAAAAATTGATTTAATTTTGGTTGATTTAAGATGAAAAGGGTAATCTAATCAATCTACACCCCCTATAGGACACCCCCTAACCAATAAGAGGGACATTGCTATCACACTTGCCGCCCCTCTACCGATTCATGCCGCCCTTTACCAAGATTGAAAGATATAGCTAGTCTTCGTTCATTAGTTATTATCGTCGACGTACTCAAGGTAGTCTTAATCAGTTTTATGTGAGACACCATTAGTGAATTGTCATTTGGTATAACATGCATACAGAAAAACAGAAGAGGAAAGATAAAGAGGAAACGACAAGGCATTTTGAGTTTATCCAAGATTCAAATCTCTGGTAAGAATAAGATAAGATCGAGCTCAGCCATTGCAGCTTTGCAATGCAAACAAAATAGCTTCTGGTAGTGTAACGTGAATGAGCTAGCTAGGTACCACGAAATAATGAGCAATGTGCAGCTTGATTGATGGCAGCCAAACAACAACTTGCCAGTAACTTTAATGAACCGAAATGCTGTTAATTTGCATTACTAGTCTTTGGTAGCTCATCCACATTACATTACTTGTACATGTTAATTTGCAAAACTAGTTAAAAATCCGTAGGTACATGAAATAAATGTGAATACCTAAATCACGAGATAGCCATTTGTACAATTTTCTAACTTGAATCGTTGCTTTATTTTTCAGACTTAGAAACCAAAAATAAGAATGCATGCATGTGTAGAAATGATGTCGATGTAAACGTAATATTGCTTGTTCATTCCATTCAGAGATGAACTACACTCGAATTAGTGTTTCAATTATGTAATCATATGAGCAATACATGGTTTAAATTTAACGGAAAATGGGTTATTTGTCCAAAATTTTTTAAAACACGGTTCAAATGGACGAGTAAAAAATTTTATGAGTGAAATGGACAAAATTTTTTTAAATTTTTTTTCCCGCTTAAACTTAAAAACGATTAAGGATGAAAAAATTGGATTTTTAATGTCATGCCAGCATGGTTTTTCAACTAAAAAAACCGGCATGATTTTTCCAGGATGAACAAGAAATATCCCCAATTACTTTTTATATCCCCCCAATTATCCTTCTAAAAATAAGCGAGGATGAAACCTGATGCATCCCGCAAAATAAAAATAAGAAAAAAATATTTGAAAATGTACAAGATGAAACTGGTTACATCATGCCTATTTTTAAATTTTTATCCATTTTCACCCAGGAAATTTTGATTTTGGTCTTTCTAACCAATTTTGTGTAAATTTAAAGTGTATTGGTGAAGTTTATTGGAATATCCAAGATTACCATGTTTTATGGCTTTTTAGAACATTTGAATTTTAATGAGATGAAACCACCTCCTAGTATGGGCTGACGCTGACCTATTCAAGAGAAAGATCATGTCTTCGGCTACTGAACAACCTTCAACCAAAAATAAGAGTTCGCAAACTCATACGATACGACTGCAGGAATGTGTGTATAGAAATGGTGCAGTAGTCATTAAAATCCAGTGAAGAAAGAATAGCTTAAAGTGTCATTAGATGCTAATAGTTTGAATATGCTATACAAGTTTCATGTTTTCACCGTTTTAATTCAGTAGGCAAGAGTGACCAACTTCCAACCTCTGTGTGTATTTTTATGTTTGACCTGTTCTCATGCCTCGAATTAGTTGGAAAAGAGGACAATCCCCACTCGTCAATTGGTGCCTGGAAAACACAGTAGAAGATGCATGCAGCAAAACAGATGAGAAAGAGAAAGTATTGTGTTGGAGAGATGATCTCTTGCAACATCGAGCTCATCCATTGCAAACAAACTTGCAATGCAACAAAATTGCTCCAGTGTACTTGAGCAACATAGGTCCCATGAATCAATAATGCAGCAATGCATATTTTATGTTAGCATTACCATTTTGATTCCCTTTCTGCAAATCACCTGACTAATTAAAAAGCCCTAACCTCTGCTCCCTTTCTCATCCAAGTAAGTTTAAGTCATGGCTGTTCAAACCGTTTTTTTTTTTTTTTGCAAGTTTTAATGGCACGACCCTGCATCAACTTTCAGAGATAAATTTTTTAAGGAGACCATTACATTGGCTGTAGGAGACAGGGCCACCAAAGGCACGCATTACAAATCTTTTTATTTATTTATTGAAGAATCTATCAAAAAGGGGCATGAGACCCCATGTGTTCTTTTACTGGCAAAGGCCTATCATGATAAACAAAGGGGCGGGATAACAGAGAGCATCTTATTGCTTTGTCTAGTCCTTTTCTCTGATTTTAAATATTATTCAAAGTTATCATGCCTAGTCTTCTGGGATTTTGGTTAAACAAGTTACCACTAATTATGGGTTCAAATATAAACTAATCGCAAATGGAAACGTATGTGTCGACATTGTGTTGGCTGTGAAAGCGGTTTACAGAAAAAGGAGGATCATGATTGTACAAAACCGTAGTCTAAGTATTCTTCAATCTCTTGCAACACTCTTGTGCAAACTCGACTGAAATGCATGACATTAGCCATGACTTAAGAAACCCGTGACATCACAACGTCTCTCTCTAGAGACCAGATTTCTCTTCACGCGCCCTTGAAACTAACAAGGCCTCACTTGTTCTTTCAAGCTGCTACGCTTTAATGTAGCAGAAAAACAACATCATGTTCTTCCTAACTATGAGTTACTCTTAACTCATATGCTTGATGGACTTACATCTTCATTCTTGCTGCATTACTCCATGCTATCGCTGTCAAATACTGTCGCACTTCTACGTAACTCTCCCAACAACAAACTTGCCTATGCCACCAACTTCACTTCTTTGCTTGGTTTTGCTTTCAGCGTTTCTTATTGTATACTCTGGCTAAGTATACTTGTAGTGCTTCCCCAATGAACTTAGTTTTACATTAAGCAAAAAGAGACAAGGTTTTTGCTTAAACACCTCCTTCATTCATTACACTAGCCTTACATAAGAAACATAGGGACCATTCCCTTTACACCACTGGCCAACACTCGGCCTTACCGAAAGCAAATACATTACCAAAGCAAATACACCAACTAAAGTGTGCTATCTTCAAAGACCGTAAGATTAGCAACACCCAACTTAACTTGAAAACAGAAACAGCAAACAGATAGTTATGCCAAAGTCTCTATACTTCAGCAACCTTGCGGAGTTCGTGCACTTGCAAACAAAGACCTTTGCAATGCCCCTGCTCCATACATGCGCTAATCACGGCGAGTAAGAGACACTAAGATCCATAGGATATCCAAATTCCATGTGAATCTCAGCTAAGCTTTCTTCGAACGAGCGGCCTGGAGCAAACTCACTTGCCTTTCCCATGTCGCACTTCATATCAACCGGACTAACTTTCCTTACACCTTTTACGAAACAAGGTGTACTTGGACTTTGTATGAAAATTCCGCCAGGTGAGGCATCACCGTTGCCTCCTTCTTTGAAAAAGTTGTTACCAAGGATCATCTTAAAGTCATTGAGATGCATCACCATTATACTTGACTTTGTAGCACGCCATTCTCCCACTTGAACATTTGCCACCGCCATCCCCTTGATTGGTTTAGCTATATCATTCACTGTCTTCATGCAAAGTGACCCGACTTGATATACTTCCAAACCCAAGTACTGCGCCAATGACAAGCTCATAACAAAGTGTGCGACGCACCCGTATCCGCCATGCCCTGAGACGATGGTTGTGTATGCCAACCTTCACATAAACTAGGCTAGCGCCACTCAAAATTCTTGCCGCTTCGCTTTGTTTGTGCTACTTATGTTGCATAGTTGAATAGGATTTACATGCTCCACTTGATCGGTTTTTCTTTGTCACCACTACACTCAGTGACGATTGCGGACAATTTTTCTTTCTTTGGACAATCACGCGCAAGGTGAGGACCCTTGCATAAGAAACAGCCACCAGCCTTGTTCTTCATAGCTAAACCATCATCCCTTTGATAGCTTTTCTCCTTAGCCTCAGAACTTTTCTTATCCTTGTCCTTACTCTTCTGGTTTCTCTTATCCTTGCCCTTCTTATTAGCATCAATTGAGGTATTGGTGACCTAAAATCAACAAGGTTGTCCACGATTGCAATGGCCGAAGGTAGGTCTTTGGCACCTTGCCTTCGCACTTCGGCCGAGCCCATGCTTGCAAACCGGATGTAAAATTGAACAACTTATCTTCCTCGGACATGTTGCGAATATCTAGCATCGAGATGAAAACTCTTTCACGTATTCCCGTGGTGTACCGGTATGCCTTAGCTTACGTAAGTTCTCTCTGGATAACCAAGACGCATTGCTTGCAAGAATTGACTCTTCAATTCATCTCTCATGACATCCCATGTCACGATACTTGGACGACTAAGCAGTAAGGTCATCATCTCGTTCTAGTTCTCCACCATAACTTTGCATCACCTTCCGGTACATGCTAACGAGAGTAACCTTTTGTTCTTCCGGGTTCTGGCGGCCTTGAAGTATTGGTCCATGTCCCACATGAAATTCTCCAATGCCTTCGCATCTCTCGCGCCAGAAAATGACTTAGGTTCTGGGACTTTAATCTTCGTAAAGTCGCTGCCACTACCACCTGCAGTAGCCTGATCTACACCAATTACACCCACCATACGCCTCAAGACACTAATCTCATCAGTTAGTTCTTTCAAGGCACCTGTGAACATGGTCTTAACAGCATCGATTTGGCCTTCCAAATCGCCATACTTATCAGTTGCATCTTGGTTTGACTCCAGCATTCCAGCAACATACTCATCAATAGCTTGAATGCGAGCCATAACCGTTGCTCTATAATTGGCATCGTTAGTATGGCGCACCTCTCCACCATCTTCCAAGTTAGCAATCCTATCAGTCAAGGTATCTGCCGAACTCTTCTTACCAACCATTATCTCTAGCAATTCAACAACTAAACTCGAGCAAAACAGAGAAAATCTTCCACACAAAGCTAAAACAGAGCAGCCTTCGCTCTGATACCCGTATTGTCACGCCTTCAAGTGCTCCAAGCAATTTTTCGCGAAGGTATAACCCTAAGAATACAAAGGTTCGGTGATCACTTATCACCCACTTGTATTTCACCTTATAAGATTGCACCAATGCAATCAGCTAACTCTACCAAGAGTATGCAACGGAAGTCTTACTCAGATTTTCTCTACCAAACAATGTAGCCCATACTACAAAGAGGTTCTTGCCATGTTTATGCTTCACAGAATTGGGGGAGTATAATCAAATCAACAGAGAACCAATGCCAAATGTATAAGCCAACAAACTCACTTTTATTAGCTTAGGGGAAGATACAAAAACGTCCAACCAATGGACTTACAAGCTTATTCTCTAAGCCTACAGCAAACTCACTCTCTACTGCAAAATGGTTCCTCAACACTTGAACTATTGAACAACACCGATTTGTGTAGCTTCTCTCGGCTATTTATAATGCCAAGAAGCTGGGGCCAATCCGTATGCAACTCATTTGCACGCCCCATGAACGACCATCCGTCCATGGGCGCCCCTAACCGCCTGATTCCACTTTTTAATCATAGCTTTGGTGATGGCTTGCACAATGGCGCCACACTGTTTCAATGGTTAGGATATGCCAAACTCGGTTATAAAGCACTTTATCACCGTCTCTAACTTGCTCTTCGACTTTGGCATGCGTGTGATGCACACACTCTTCGCATCTGGCATTTGCACTCAAGTTCCGCAACATCGCAACATGCAACTCAGCTTGCATTCTGCCAAATACCGCCATTATAGCTTGCGTTGTGCTATTATCGCTTACATTGCACCATTATGACTTGCATTGCACTATTATGGCTTGCGTTGCACTATTATGGCTTGCAATGTGCACTTAGCCCATTTGGATGCCAACATTCAAATATTATGCCAACTGAGTCTTGAATTGATTAGTACCATCTTCATGCTTCATATGCATCACTTGCATCTCTTTTAACGAGCAACTATCACCAATGGCATGTTTGGCATCACCATTGATGCACATGCACAGTCCAAGCCTTGGCCAAAGCTTAGGACCATGCCAAAGTCATCCCATGACTTTGCATCTCATCATTTATTCCTTCCCTGAGCTTGGCTAACTCGAATAAGGATATGCAACACTATCTCATAATGTTGCATGTGCCAAGTAACCTTTCTTGTCTCAGTCATGTTGGCGCTACATCGTCGGATTGTGCAGCTCCATCTGCCAGGTTACATTCTCCGTAACGCAACATCATTGTGCGCCACTATGCGGACCGGTCATAGTTAGTTAGTAGGAACTTGGTATTTTGTTTGAACAATGAGTGCGAAGAGGAGTAAATTTTTTTGAATTAGTATTCAATATCTTAAATGAGATCAAGAATCAGTTATCTTTTTATCGGAAATGAAAGAAATAAGTTGTGTCAGAGTTTTGTATATTAATTGCTGAGTAATTAATGGTCAAGAATTAACTCCTATGTTGTGTTTTTACACGGAACAGCACCTCGGAAAGGTTAATGATGGGGAGGGGTGATAGAACCAAAGAGTGCCGGACAAAGAGGGGATGGTGCAGAATGGGTGATAGAACCAAAGAGCTGGCAGCGCATAGACAAAATAAAATAATATTTGTATTGGAACAAGGGATAAATTAGGAAAGTAGGAGGAAATTTATGAAAACCGAATTTTCTGGCTTTATGTCTTATTAAGGACTTCCCTTGCATGTCCAAACTAACCCTTAGTTTTTACAGGAACCTGCGGGAGAGTTACGGCGGAGATGAATCACCTCAAAATCCGTGCCGTATCTACAAACGGCATTGCATTAAATGCAAATCATTAGCAGATGGCGACACATCTCTAGAGTCTAGACTCTATCGGCTCCGCTCGGCTTGGCTGGATAGAAATATTTCTCCGCTGTCCACCACGCTGTAATAAAATGGATACTGACTCAGCTCCAGTATAGTAAAGGGACTAGACATGATATAAAAGCCAGCATGGGTGGTGGGGCAACTGTCATTATTATTATTATAGTTGGGTGGATGGTTGGTGTGGAGTGGGGTATTAAAGTTGCAACGAGTCAGCTCTCTCCCACCAGCGCACTTAAGTGATGTGGGTCCCACGAAATAATGGATCAGTGTGCATTTATAAACAAATAGTAATTTAATTTTCCACCGACAGTGGCAGTAATTTTGTCGAAGTTACAATCAGATCATTTTTACAGACCCAACTATCGATTGACCTAACTGAACCACGTCCTTACCAATTAGGCAAAGGCAATTACCCCACAGGTCCACACCACAAAGGTCTTAATCTCTTCTCATGGAGACGTTACGTATACGCAGTACTCATCGCCAGAAGAAGCAACCTCAACTGGCTAAGTAATAGAGCCAAAGATAGCTACGTATCGGGCAGGCCTATTAACAAATTTATTTTCAACTGCTGCTGAAATGGTCCACTCCACCTTGTGATTATTAATTTATTTTGTTTGGTTTGTCTAGTCCTTTTCTCTATGAAAAAGATCATTGGAGGAGCCAAACCGTAAACAAATTATGCAAGAACGTGAAGGACACGGTTTCGCATCATCATGTTCTTCTACTGGCCAAGGCGGATCGTAATAAACAAAGGAGGCGGGGTAAAGATAAAAAAGAGCATTGTTGAGATCGTAATAAATCGGATGAGCCAACTGTAAATAAATTATGCAACAATGCCCACACTTACATAGACAGAGTAAAACAAATTATATCTTAATTAAACATTATTAGTGGTAACTTGTTTCATCAAAATCCCTTTAGACAAGGGATGCATGATATTAAGTACTCGAGCAAATTTTGAATAATTTTTAAAAAGATCATTCGGAATGCTAACGGTACAAGAATTGGTCATCTTCATTTTAAATTTAATTGTAAAAGAGCAAATTTCCTTAAGTGTTTGAGGTTGAAAAATCATATTCAGTTAAGAAACATTCCATTCATTATTTTCATAGTCAATGCGATCCCTAACATATCATATCAAGATTTTTTTGATACCAAAATTATTTATTGATTTAACTTGAATGGAAGTTTTGATCTTGGGTTAAAAGATCATAAAGTTCATGCCCAAAATTATCAAACTTTAGCAAATTAGCTTGTTTAAATAGCACAAATTAAAAAGCTTTCAAATATTTTTTCAAACGCTTTTTTTAAGTATAAGCGGATGGAGTTTTTTTTTTTGCTACTTGGTTTTTAATCATCTTTCTCAATTATCAAACTTTAGCAAATTAAGTAAAATTTTAGCGATGGTTATATGAAAAAAGTAAAAAGTACTTAAGTGTTTAATCTCTCTAGTTAAGTTTATGTTTTCCCATTGCACTACCCATGGGTCTTTATTAACAGCCTTTATTACTACTTGCGCATCAGCCTCAATTTGGATATCCTCCAGATTCATCTCTTTGGCCCATAAAAGTGCGTCTCGTACTGCAAGACATTCCCCTTGCTCTGGATTCAAGACTCCATGTTTGAAGCTTCCTCTGATCCCATCACAGTTTCCGGCATGATCACGTAAAACCACACCAGTACCATTCTGATTAGTATTATGGTCAAAAGATGTATCAACATTAAATTTAGCAATGCCTTGTACAGGAGACAACCAATTAGACTTATTAGTATTAATGATGTACGGACCACATATTAACTTTTCATGCAGATGAGAACTTAAATGATATTGTATTCTATTGGTTGTGGAAATAGGGTTTAGATTAACTCCCTGGAATATCTTCTCACACCTGTCTTTCCATATGATCCAAACCCCAATCATACAGGTGAACAACAAACGTTCATTCATGCCAGTATTATTTCCATTGAACCACTTAGAACCCATTCTGAAACACTGTCACAGTTTGCTTTAACTACATCTATGTCTATATTAATGGTTCTCCATACTGCTCTGGCATGCTTGCAATTAAAGATAAGGTGTTCTATTGTCTCTTCTTCTCTTCCACAGACTCCGCATTGCGTCTCCATATCAGGGTTGTGTGCTGCAAGTTTGTATCTTGTTGGATGACATTCATGTATACACTTCCATGAAAAAGCTTGACTTTATGAGCAACACCGCAACTCCACAAAGTCCTTCCAAACTTGTGGGTGAATACTAACTCCATTAACCGGTTATCATTAGAATTTCTAGTGAGATGTTTGTAAGCACTCTTGACTGAGAATTTGCCATCTTTAGCTGAAGTCCAGATCATTATGTCTTCTTTAGAAGTGTCAATAAACATTTCCTGAATTTGCCTAGAATTATTGGCATCAAACAAGATATCTAAGAGAGAAACATTCCAAGAATTTGTATCTGTATTGATTAGTTCATCCACACTTTCATAAAATTTGTGCATATCATTCACAGGGATGGGTGGATGATTCAATCTTGGAACCCACTTGTCCTTCCATATTTTTGTTCTTCTGCCATTATTAGCCTCCATAAAGTAATTGTCTTGAATGACTTGAAGACCTTTGGTAATACCATTCCACATGTAGGAGCAGTTTGTAGCTTCGATTCTCGATGAAGTATATTACCATATTTGAAATATTTACTTCTAGAATTTGAACCCAAAGTTGATCTTCTTCAAATTGCAAACTCTCCAAGCAAGTTTTGTAAGTAATGCAAGATTAAGTTTTTCCATATCTCTGAAAGCAAGACCTCCATGATCCTTTGACTTACAAAGTTTAGAGTAAGATACAGGGTTAAAGCCTCTATTAGAAGAGTGACCCCAGAAAAACTTCCTTTGAATGGTAGTTAATTTCTTCATGAGCTGATCAGGTAATTTGAAAGAACCCATTTGATAGACAAGTAATGAATTAAGAACATGTTTGATCATTGTAGATCTACATGATTGAGAGAGTGAAGTAGCGAGACCATGTAGATAATATGTTATTGAATTTGTCTTCAATAGATTTAAAAGCTTCTTGTTTAGAGTGTCCAAGGATGAGTGGAGACCCTAAATACCTTTCTTTTGAGCTCATAGTCTTGACTCCCAGTATTTGAGTGAGTGGTGTTGCAACTTCTGGTTTAGTTTTTTTACTGAAATGCACTGCGCATTTCTCAAAGTTGATTACACGACTTTGATTGATTACGAAATTGTTAAGAAGTTAAAGGAGATTGTTAATTGAATCCAAATTTGCTTGAGTAAAAATCAAGCAGTCATCTGCAAATAACATATGATTAATGGCTGGAGAATTTGCAGCCACTTTAATGCCTTTGATGTTGTTATTTTGTTGTGCAGCTATAAGATTTCTTGAGAAAAACTCCATAGCTAGAATGAAAAAATAGGGAGAGAGTGGATCACCCTGCCTAATGCCCCTTGAAGGATGAAAATCTTCACAAGGAGAACCATTGAGAATAACAGACAATGTAGTTGTACTGATGCATTGATAAATGAGTTCACAGAATTCCTCACTAAAACCAAAGTATCTTAAGACTTTAATTAGAAAATCCCATTCTAATCTATCAAAAGCATTAGACATATCTAACTTGAGAGCTAGCCATCCAATTTGACCTCTTTTCTTCTTCATGGGGTGAATAAGCTCTTGAGTAATGACTGTATTGTCACTAATAAGTCTTCTTGAAACATAAGCAGCTTGATATGGAGAAATAATCTTCTCCATTAGAGGCTTCATTCTCCGTTAACAAGAATCTTAGAGATGATCTTATAAGAAGTATTACACAAGCCTATGGGTCTATAATCTGCAGCACAAAGAGGTTTCTTTTTCTTTGGTATTAGAGAAATATATGTCTTGTTGATTTGCTTAAAAATGTACCTTGTTTGAAAGAATCTGGAAACCATAAGACATGCATCATCATCTACTACATTCCATTGGCTTTTGTAGAAACTAACTTGAAAGCCTTCAGGTCCTGGAGCACTCCAATTCTCCATACTCTTGAGAGTGTTGAATATTTCTTCATTTCCTGGTATTCTAGTAAGAATGAGATTGTCTTTATTTCCTGGATGCATATCAAGATTAAAAACAAGTAAATAAAGCTTACAGGAAGTAAGCAAGAGCAAACCAAAGAATACAAGCGCCCTCCAAAAAAGAAAAAACTAACTACCAGTCCAGCGAGTCAAAACAAGAACCCAACCCCCACCTCATGAAAGGGTTAAGTTACAAAAAAAATAGGCCCCAATTAGAATTAATCATCTCTAAAGAAACACCATTAAGTTCCACATTGTTTTTTGACCAGAAGAAAGCTTGATCTTTCACTTTTTTGATTACTTGTTGCACATCAAAGGTAACTCCATTGAAGGCGAGATCGTTTCGCATATTCCAAATGGTCCAAGTAATCGTTGTAGGAAGCAAATGTCATAAAACCATACCTGTCGAAGAGAGAAGTATCGCCGTCCACCCTTTAATGATTAAATCTATGCAGTTAGGCATAGGCCAATCCTCCTTGATGAACGATCCAAAGTAACTCCAAATTGGATACACAATTGGACAGTGAAAACAGCAGATGTGAAGCAGATTCTTCCGTTTTACGGCAAAGTAAACAACCGTTAACCACCACCATTCATTTCTTACAGAGAGTGTCCAATGTCGCCATTTTTTTTTTGTGATACACTTGCCATAAGAAAAATCCCACCTTATTTGGCCAAGATCTCAACCAAACACTAATATTTGGAAACTCATTTTCATGTTCCTTCTCGAACCAAGAGTAAGCTGGCCTAACAAAAAGATGGTTGTTCTCGTATATCGACCAAACTATGGAGTCTATACTGGTAAATAAACAAGTAAATAAACACTATGGAGTCTATGCTAGTAAATAATTTCTTGAAATTATTTTTGCCGTGGAAAAAAATAACAGGTAAATAAACACTAGGGATGACCATAGTAATTCCATTGAGTCGAAAAAACGGACTGTTAGTTATTTCAAAGGTTGTGATTCTTGTGAAACTGTGATCCATGCCATATATAATTCGTTTTCATTTTTTGAAAATCCTCTTACGTATTGATTTGTGAACTGTAGATTATTTACATTTTTATACCACCTTAAAAAGAAGAACAATAAAACACATATATGAATGAATGTTGATGTAAATGCAACATTCATTAAAATCCAATGGAACAACATCATGAGATGGCAAGATTAGTGGAAACATGTTCATCGAGGAACCAAGGTATGGAAAATTGGTTAAATGGATACCACATCTGAACCTCATCTGAATATATTTTTTCCTCCAAGTTCTTTTTTCCAACACGACTCGTACACTACGGTTAAATGACTTTTGTATTTTCAGTTTCAGATGAAATTTGCTTCTTTAAACTATGACTCTTGCTCCTCATCCATTCCCACATATTTTCTTTACCGACTCTGAGAAAGTCCACTTCACATTGAAACTGTCAAAGAAATAGTGCCATAGCTTTCTTGTTTCTACACAATTTAAAAATAAATGATCTTGTGTTTAAGGTTCAGTTTTACTTGGACGGCATAAGCTTGATTGAAACCTCCCACATTTGTGTAGATAATCTAGAGTAGGTGCACCACTATGACAAAGAGTCCAAACTAAGAAGGAAACTTTAAGAAGTACTCTCGGATTCCAAACCTGTTTATGAGGGAAAACTAACAATCCATCAACATCTAGCGAAGCATAATAGTTGGCAACCGAAAAGTCTGCTCCAAAATTCCATTTCCTGCTATCCTCACAATCAGAACTAGGTGAAAATGGTTGTAAAACCTGTAGCAAATCAGCAATATGTCCCACTTCCTGCTCATTCAGACTCCTCTTAAAACTAAAACTCTAGGCCCCATTAGATGTCATCATTTCACTAACAGTAACATTTTTCGTATCAGAGATTTTGAAAAGAGATGGGTATATATCTATCTTTCAAACTGTTAATCCTTGCCCATTTATCATACCAAAAGGAAATCCTGCTCCCATTCTTTAAGATCAGGCTTGTGTTATCTTTCACAATTTTTTTGCTTTACCCACAGGTTTTTTAGTAGCATTAAGAAAAAAAGAAGACAACGCACCTCCAAATTTTTCTCTAACAATTTATTTCCAAATCGCTTCATTGTCCTCACCATATCTCCACACCCATTTGCACTGCGAATCCTTGTTCACAAACTTCAGTTTCTTAATACCAATTCCTCCTCTAGATTTCGGTAAAACGACTATAGAAAATGCTACCCAGCTCATCTTATTAGATGTTGTTGAAGAACCCTGTTAGAGCATTGCTCGGTCGAACTTGCAAGCGTTGCTATCTCAAGCTTGTTTGTCAAGTTTAGTTACAAAAACTATAAGTCTTGATTTATAGTCTGCTTATAGATAAGTCTCGATTAGGATAGTAAGTGTAGTTGAGCTTTAGACTCCATGGTGTTCAACGAATGAAGACGAAGAACTACTCAAGGGAACTTGTGGAACTTCATCAACAAAAGGTATGTGGAGACTTGAACTCATATATCACTCAAAAGTATATCTACCTTATCTTCTATTTGAGATAAAAAGTCGTATTGCTATATAAACTTCAATTATACACATTTGGTATTTCAAGCTGAATTTATCTCGCTATCTATTTCTCGAAATATGTGTTGGTAAGCTTTCGCTTTAACCAAGTTCATCTTTTATTCTCGACGAAAGTCAAAAGATGGTTATGTGAAAATCGCCTTGTAACATCTTACATGATTTGTGTGAGACAGTCATTTGATATAGACTCGGAATGTTTCGTATTGATCATTCGATCACTTGAAAATTGCTTTGAAGTTAATAGTTTGTGTGAGAAAGCTATTTTCGTCTTCCAATAATGTTTCAATGATTGAAATGAGGGTTTAGAACATGTAACCATGATTGGATATAAACATAGTGTGTATTCACATTTATGTAAAGTCCAAAACCGGGAACCATGGTATGCGTACACGTACGCGTACTGGTTGGTTGTTGGAAGTCCGGAAACTAAGTATGCGTACCCGTACGCGTACTTGCGGAAGTTCAAGTTCCATGAATTTTTGCTGGAATTTTGAAGTGTAAATGGTATGCGCACATATACGCATACTAGCGTAACCATACTCGGTCCGAAGCTACTTAGGTATGCGTAACCATTTGAATTACTTAAGTAGGTTATGTTCTAAAATCGGTTTGTTCATGAACTAATACATTTATATAATAAGAAATGCAATCTTTTGCAAACCGTGGCTATAATGTTCATGAAATGATTCAAGTGAATTAAAATCGATTTTGCTTCAATTATGTCTTGTATACTTCTATGAGAATATAAACAATTGAACAACTCTCTAACTAGTTTCATTTGAGTCATTTGAACTAGTTATGATAAAGATGAATAAGGTTGATACGAAAGCGCTCATATGGCTAACCATTGGTTAGCTATTGTTGAACCAACTAAATGTACACGTTTGGGTACGGTTACCTTTATCTAAATGATGATGTTACATTTCATTTGTGTATAACAAGCTAAGTCCGATCTAACGGTTAAAAGATATTAGCTCTAATCTAATCAGATTTTCATCTAACGTGGATATTGAATGCTTTGTTACCAAGGTAACATTGATTGCAAACCCTGATTTAAAGACTATATAAAGGAAAACTCTAGCAACTGGGAACCTTAATCCCCACACCTTATGTGTGATACTCGTTGCGACTAGAGTCGATTCTCCTCTAACCTTAGGTTTTTCACGAAACCCTGTAGGTTAACGACTTGAAGACTTCTTTGGGATTGTGAAGCCAGACCCAACTATTTCTCTGTAGTTGCGTGTTCCGATGTTGCTGTTTTCTATTGTGATTGAGTACTATCTTCTTTAAGATTTGCTCGAGATTTATCTCTGATAGGCAAGATTGAAAAGTTGTCACAAACATCTTCGTCTCATCGTTTGTGATTCCACAATATCTTGTTTCGTTAATAGATTAATATTATTGTGAGGTGATTGATAATACTTGGCTTTTCTTCGGGAATACAAGTCCGGTTTATCAATTGCTTCATGTTCACCTTGATTTATCAAAAGACGGAACAAAACTGGTAGGTATATATGTGGGAGACAAATTTATTTATTCAATAGCCTTTTATATGTGATATAAATTTGTTTATCAAGTCTCCGACTTTGTGTCGTAACAACTCTTAGTTGTGGGTGAGATCATCTAAGGGAATCAAGTGCGCAGAATCCGGCGTGGTTCAAGAGGCGTAAGGAACGCAACTTTACCTTGATCAGTGTGAGATTGGTTAGGGCTAAACTGCATTCCAATCCGAAGTTAACTGGTAGTAGGTTAGTGTCGGTAGCGACTTAATACAGTGTGGTGTTCAAATCTGGACTAGGTCCCTGTGTTTTTCTGCATTTGCGGTTTCCTCGTTAACAAATTTTCTGGTGTGTGTGTTATTTATTTTCCGCATTATATTTGTTTATACAATTGAAATATCACAGGTTGTGCGTAGTTCAATCAATTAGATAATCCAACCTTTGGTTATTGATATAAATTGATTGACACTTGAACATTGGTCTTTGGTACCGTTCAAGTTATTTCTTATATTAATCAGGCTCACGGATCTCTATATGTTTGATTTGCTGATTACATTAAGAAACAGAGATATAACTCTTGGATATATTTCTTGATCTAGCTCGCTTTATTAGTTGGTGCTCTCAGAATTACATTGGAGTTAGTCCATACAGATTGCTAACCGAAATATTGGGTGTGATTGTTAGACCCCCGCTTTTTCAATTGGTATCGGAGCAGGCAAACACGTTTAAGACCTCATAAGTCTTTGTTTGTAGCGATCTGACTCTATGGACAGAGGTGCTATCTCTATAAACGTACCACCAGTCTTCGATGGCTCGAATTACTCATGGTGGAATATTGCTATGCGTGCTTTTCTTCAAGCTCGTGATTTTCAAACATGGGTACGTGTTGTTAATGGCTATAATCCCCAGGTTGTTACAGAAGGCGATGTAACTGTTCCAAAGGATATCGGTGATTACGATGCTGTCGAGATTCTTGCTGCAAGGCAAAATTCTGATAGATTGAATGAAATCATCCATTACATTACCCCAGAGCTTCAGCACCATGTGACTACGTGCACTCGGTCTAAAGATGTGTGGGATATCATAGAAACCGTATTTGAAGGGAATACATGTGAAAAAGAAGCTAGGATGCAAAACCTAAATTCTGATTTGGAAAACCTTCGTATGGCAGATGGAGATTCATTTGATGAGTTTAATCACAAAGTGTTTGAAATTGTTAATACATCTTTTGCGTTAGGTAAGACTATTCTTGAGAAGGAATTTGTGATGAAAATTCTCAGATCCTTGCCATCTAGGTACGATTCTAAGAAACATGTCATTGTTGAAGGAAATAACCTCAACGCACTTTCCAGGAATACTCTTATTGGAAAGCTAAAGGTTTTTGATCTTGAAATGAACCAAAAAGAGAAACGTCACTTGTTAGACAATCCGGTTGCTACATCTGATAAAAAATCTCGATGTCCTAAAATGATTGATACAAGGGATGAGAATTGCTTTAATTCAATTCTTTCATTGTTTGTTCAACAATTATAGAATACTCTTAGACAGAGTAAAAGAAAGTCTCAAAATAAAGTACATTGAATCAATAAAAAGGATAAAAAAGTTCAGAACTATGATAATGGAACTTGTTCCAAGTGCTATAAAAGTGTCCATGATACTCTCAAAAATTATGATGAAGAGGTTAGTAAGTTAACTAAATCATGGATGAAAACTCTTGACTATTGTCCCGAGGAAGATGTCTGTGAAAGTTCTCTTAACTACCTTGCTGATAATCACAATTGTCTTTCTAACAGCTCTGATTGTTCCATAATATACAATCCTACTTCTCCAGAAGAGTTTCAATTGGAAAAGGAAGCCTTGATTAAAAGGATTGAAAGTTTGGAATGTCAACTGCTTGATCGAAGACAAGAAATTATTGTGTCTCGCAATTGTGATCCTAATAAGAAATGTCGAACTTCTTCAATATCCTCTTTTAAGAATTATCATCATGTTACTCCTGAATCTATGTCATTCTCAAATCACTCTGACACAGAGGATGGTACGAGAAAAACACATGAACATACCAAATGGTTCGTCTCTCATGTATGAAAATCAGGATCATCTGGAAACTGTGTGCACTAAGGATCAATAAATTTTCCTCTCTGGTAAACCATGTTTTCAGAAGAAGAAAAGGAAATCTCCTAAGAACCCTCCTTCAAAAGGGACTTCCAAAGCCATTCATGGTTTGCGAAAATCGATAAACAAGGTATTCGGAACTAGGCTGCAAACAAAGGTTGCACTTTGTGGTTCTTCATCCATAAATGAAAATCAGAAACAAGAAACAACAAATACTTCATCCCCTCATAAGAAACCACCCAATCTTGTTTTGTATTGGAAAAGTTACAATCTGTAAAAAGGTTTAAGATTGTTCTTGTGTTTCCCTTGAGCAAGAACCATAATGTTCAAGAGGGTTGTGATGAAATATTTCTGTTGTTTTTCTTTTTTGTTTCCGTGTTTTGTTGCACAATCTTTATTATTGTGTGAAGTGCCTTATTTGTACATGAACAATTTTCCTAATAAGACTTTTCCTTGGGGATAACCAATTTCTGTTGGGGTTTTGGTCAAAGTTAGTTTTGGAAATTTATCCCATATCTTTATTCTTTTTAGGTTGAAGATTTCTCCTTGATGAGAGCATTTCATTTATCTCTTCTAATCATGTCTTCATCTAGTCTTTCAAGCAAAGAAAGTGATGTCTGGACTATCCTTTTTTCCCTGTTCGTTTCGAGAATGAGATGTGCTCCGACAAACATGATTCCTCCCTTGATGGGAATCCTTATGTCTCTCATTTTGATAAGCTCTCTTTAACCATGAATCTCGTCTTGGAACAAGTTCGTGCTTTGAAGAGTGAACTTGAATCTTCCTCCAAAACACTTAAAGAAAAGATGGATAATCTTGAATCCAGGATTGATTTAATCAAAGATGATCTTGATGAATATAGGGAACTTGAGAAGAGTATTCAAAGTAAGTGAAATGTTCTTTAGGAGTTTTTTTGTTTTATTTTGTCTAGGAAACTTCTTACGAGAATTTATTCTTGTGTTTTATGAAGGATAACTAGGGTTTGGAATAGTCATTATTGTGAGTACACATAGCTATTTCCAACTGTTTTCATCTTGCAATATCTTTAGATTTATTTATTTAAATTCTAAATTTGATTTGGAAGATGATTTTGCAGTATTAATCTTTATGGTTTTATATATTGCAACTTGTTATGGGATATGTGTGTTTGCGTCCGTGAACTATGATTGTCCCATATATGGTCAAAGATTAAGTCTTTCATATGTCATTATGCAAATATTGATAAAAGAATGAATGGACTTTTGACAAACAAATGTTAAGCCTATTATGTCATTATGCAAATATTGATGAAAGATAGGATGAACTTTTGTTTACAAAGATTAAGTCTATTATATGTCTCTATGAAAATAGTGATGGAAGATAGAATGAATCTTTGAATATTCCGCAGTATTGTTTTTCATAATCCACATCTTTGTGTAAATATTGTGCGGCTCTGTAAGTTTTCTTATGTCGAGCATTTCCGATTAAATTAATCACGGGTTCTCTTGTGGTTAATTTAATGAGTATTTTGGATAAAAATTCATGTTTCATGTGATTTGTTAATGTCCAAAGAAATCCTTCTTTTCTTGTGAAAGTAAGGTCGCTCTTGTTGTTCTTTCTGGAATGACATTTTATGGGGGGAGAGTTCTTATTTGAACTTGTGCTTAATTGCCATATCTTTGTGTGAAGTGCGGTTGTGGAATATTATAGGTGTTATCTTGTATCTTTATAAACTCCTTGATGAATGCATTTATTTTCGGCTATATGATTGCATCTAAACAAAGTTGATATGTTGTTCTCTTTTGGTCATGAAGTTTCTCTATGGAAATTTCATTATGATCCCATTAGTTTTCGTACCTTTGCCAATTTATATTGACAAAAAGGGGGAGAATTAATGTGTAGTTCACACTACAAATACATATGGTTTACGGATCATTATGTAAGGGGGAGTGGTTTTCATGTGAGATGAAGTATTTACTAAGGGGTGGTGGTGGTGGTGATACATATCACCATAGTATTATTGTCAAAGTTGTGATACAATTGAACTTTGATGTTGTGTAATAATACTATGACATTGTATAACAATGAGTGAGAGCTATTGTTTTCTCATTGTTATAGATACAGATCTTCAACAACTATGATGGTGAGTTGTACACATTTAGAATCATTGGAGTACTTGGAAATTGCGAAGATTTCGCGTAATGTTGAAGAACTAAGGAGATCAAGTATTTGGATGAGAACCTACAAAGTTTATTTATTTTGTAATCCATATGTATTGATAGTTTTGTCACTAAAATTGACCAAGGTGGAGATTGTTAGAGCACTTCTAGGTCGAACTCGCAAGGTGTAGCTATCTCAATCTTGTTTGTCAAGTTTAGTTGCCAAAACTATAAGTCTTGATTTCTAGTATACTTATAGCTAAGTCTCGTATTAGGATAGTAAGTATAGTTGAGTTTTAGACTCCACGGTGTTCATCGAATGAAGAAGAAGAACTACTCAAGGGAACTTGTGTAACTTCATCAACAAAAGGTATGTAGAGACTTGAACTCATCTATCACTCAAAAGTCTATCTACTATATCTCCTATTTGAGACAAAAAGTCGTATTGCTATATAGACTTCAATTATACACATTTGGTATTTTGAGCCGAGTTTATCTCGCTTATCTATTTCTCGAAATATGTGTTGGTAAGCTTTCTCTTTAACCAAGTTCATCTTTTAATCTCGACGAAAGTCAAAAGATGGTCATGTGAAAATCGCCTTGTAACATCTTACATGATTTGTGTGAGACAATCATTTGATGTAGACTCAAAATGTTTCGTATTGATCATTCGATCACTTGAAAATTGCTTTGAAGTTAATAGTTTGTGTGAGAAAGCTATTGTCGTCTTCCAAGAATGTTTGAACGATTGAAATAAGGGTTTAGAACATGTAACCATGATTGGATATAAACATAGTGTGTATTCACATTTGTGTAAAGTCCAAAACCGGAACCATGGTATGCGTACACGTACGCGTACTAGTTGATTGTTGGAAGTCCGGAAACTAAGTATGCGTACCCGTACGCGTACTTGCGGAAGTTCAAGTTCCATGAATTTCTGCTGGAGTTTGGAAGTGTAAATGGTATGCGCACCTGTACGCATACTGGTGTCACCATACTCAGTCCGGCTACTTAGGTATGCGTAACCATTTGAATTACTTAAGTAGGTTATGTTCTAAAATCGGTTTGTTCATGAACTAATACATTTTATATAATAAGGAATGCAATCTTTTGCAAACCGTGGCTATAATGTTCATGAAATGATTCAAGTGAATTAAAATCGATTTTGCTTCAATTATGTCTTGTATACTTCTATGAGAATATACATAATTGAACAACTCTCTAACTAGTTTCATTTGAGTCATTTGAACTAGTTATGATAAAGTTGAATAAGGTTGATATTAAAGTGCTTATATGGCTAACCATTGGTTAACTATTGTTGAACCAACTAAATATACACGTTTAGAATACGGTTACCTTTATCTACATGATGATTCATTTCATTTGTGTATAACAAGATGAGTTCGATCTAACAGTTGAAAGATATTAGCTTGAATCTAATCAGGTTTTCATCTAACGGTGGATATTGAATGCTTTGTTACCAAGGTAACATTGATTGCAAACCCTGATGTGAAGACTATATAAAAAGGAGAACTCTAGCAATTGGGAACCCTAATCCCCACACCTTTCCGTGATACCGGTTTATGACTTGAGTCGATTCTCCTTTAACCTTAGGTTTTTCACGAAACCCCAGTAGGTTAACGACTTGAAGACTTCTTTGGGATTGTGAAGCCAGACCCAACTATTTCTCTGTAGTTGCGTGTTCTGATGTTGATGTTTTCTATTGTGATTGAGTACTATCTTCTTTAAGATTTGCTCGAGATTTATCTCTGATAGGCAAGATTGAAAAGTTGTCACAAACATCTTCGTCTCATCGTTTGTGATTCCACAATATCTTGTTTCGTTAATAGATTAATATTATTGTGAGGTGATTGATAATACTTGGCTTTTCTTCTGAATACAAGTCCTATTATCAATTGCTTCATGTTCACCTTGATTTATCAAAAGACTAACAAAACTGGTAGGTATATATGTGGGAGACAAATTTATTTATTCAATAGCCTTTTATATGTGATATAAATTTGTTTATCAAGTCTCCGACTTTGTGTCGTAACAACTCTTAGTTGTGGGTGAGATCATCTAAGGGAATCAGTCGCGAGAATCCTAGGCGTGGTTCAAGAGGCGTAAGGAACGCAACTTTACCTTGATCGGTGTGAGATTGGTTAGGGCTCAACGCATTCCGATCCGAAGTTAACGGTAGTAGGCTAGTGTCGGTAGCGACTTAATACAGTGTGGTGTTCAAATCTGGACTAGGTCCCTGGGTTTTCTGCATTTGCGGTTTCCTCGTTAACAAATTTTCTGGTGTGTGTGTTATTTATTTTCCGCATTATATTTGTTTATACAATTGAAATATCACAGGTTGTGCGTAGTTCAATCAACTAGATAATCCAACCTTTGGTTGTTGATATAAATTGATTGACACTTGAACATTGGTCTTTGGTACCGTTCAAGTTATTTCTTATATTAATCAGGCTCACGGATCTCTATATGTTTGATTTGCTGATTACATTAAGAAACAGAGCTATAACTCTTGGATATATTTCTTGATTGAGTTCGCTTTATTAGTTGTTGGTGCTCTCGGAATTATATTGGAGTTAGTCCATACAGATTACTAAGCGAAATATTGTCCCTCTGATAAATGTTTCCTCCTTCATCCGTTTAATAACTTCTGACACCTCTGAATAATTAAATCCCAGACTGCCTTATTCTTTGATTTTCCCTAAAGGAATTCCCAAATAATTAAGAGGAAAATTAGTGAGATGATAACCAAAAACTGAAGCACAAAAAATACCATTGTGTGAATATCTTATACCAACAATTGCGCCTTTACTGAAGTTGACCGTTAAACTAGATATAACTTTGAAAGCAGAAAGAATAATCTTCAAGTTGTTAATTTGTTCCTCGGAGTTATCTTAGAAAACTACTAAATCATCCTCAAACTGCAAATGGTTTACGATGGTTCCATTATCTGTAACCTGAAAGCCAGAGATAAGTCCCAATTTAACCGCCCTTTTTTTATCATTTGAGAGAGTAATTCGACTACATAAGAAACAAGAAAGGGGAGATGGGATCTCCCTATCTTATCCCATTATGGCTTCTAAACATGCGTGTTGCGCCATTTATTAAAATTGAGAATCTAACATTAGAAACATACCGACTAATCCACCTTCGCAACAACATTCCAAACCCATATTTGTCCATCACAATATCCAAGCAATTCCAGTTTATGTTGTCGAAAGCTTTCTCAAAGTCCACCTAGCAAACAAGTTCAGACCTATTGGATCTTATTCTTGGGTCAATCAAGATCCCATCATTTATCTGTCTATTATGAACAAATACACATTGATAATTAGAGATGATAGAGAGCAGCACCAACTTTGGAAAAAACAGGATTATTTTACAATTCCCTGACCATTTAGCATCCAAGTTCGACACATACTAGCCTAACCTCTTCTCCGGCAAGATGAGGTAGCGAAATTTGCAAGTAACATGATGTTTCTTCAGATATCCATGTTTATAAATCATTAAAATACCATACCATCGTAAGACTATATATTTAGATATGCACTACAGAATTTTCCACAAATAGAGTCTTGCCCAAGTGGTATTATGTTTTGCTTAGCCGGGGCAAGAGGTGCTCAAATCGAAACTCTCTGACTACATTTTTTCCCCCAAGTTTCAAATAATTTTCTTTTTCTTTCAAATATATTGGTCAAATCAAATGGATATTGTATTTTTTTTTTCCTTCCAAGTTTTTATGGTACACTTGGTACAGTAATGCTATACAGTTGGTGGTCGTATAATACATTCTTCTATACGATGCCTTTATAAAAATCAAAAAGAGACACTTGGGCGCCATGAAAGGTCATCTTCTGTCTTGTCATAGCTTATCATGATCGTATAATATAAAAAGTAAAAGGCTTAATGACAGAACAGGGCATCTTATGTTTTGTTTATGTTTATATATTCAAAACCTCTGTAAAGAAGTAATTAACTAATTTCCACCGACGCAATCTTTTCACCGTCTGAAAGGACAAATAAAAAGAGTACTAGTTTATTTCTTCCGGTAATCACACGACCAAGAATGTTAACTTTTTTTTTTTTTTTTATCGAAAGACAAGCAGATAGAAATAAATTGTGCATATAGAGAGTTAGTTGGAAAATTGAATAGAGGAGTCAGTCAATGAGTCATTTATATTGTTTTGGAGCCGTTGGAAAGTTGTGTGAGTGATGATAATTTCAAAGTTAGCTGGTCTTCATTCGTTACAATCTAAGCTAAAAGGAGTGATCATTGATTTTAGTTGCTGACTAGCAGAGTTACCAAGAGGAAATTAAACAAACAAACACCATTAGGCATTAGTTAATTGCCATTTGGCTCCAAGACGCAGGAAACGATGGACCCAACATGCATGCATACAGCAAAACAGAAAGAGAAAGCGAAAAAAGACAAGGCATCGAGTTTATCCAAGTTGGAAGATCGAGCTCAGCTATTTGCAATTTTGCAAAGCAAACAAAACAGCTCTTGTGGTTGCAGGCCGCACATAATTGAGCAATGTACTTGATATTGCCAGCAATTTTTTTGTGTTAGAATCAATCATTTTTTTATTACTCAAATACCAAAAGTGAAAAAGTTGGTTCAGAAATGGATTCGCGGCAAATTTGTTCATTAGCTATCTGGGGGAATAAGGACTCACTGTGCCGAAAACAAGGACCCACTTCGAACCTTTCAGGTCAAATCGATTTTCTTCTTAATAGGATTTGACTGGTCAAATCAATTTTCTTTTTTCCAAGTTTGACTGGCCGCTTCAAATTTTACTAATTAAGAGAACGTGTCGACTTTGCATTGGACCTGGAGACGTGTTTAAGAGTTCGTTTGTTTAGCGTAAAAAGAGGATCATGTGTTTGATTCGGTTTTAAAGAATATATCATCTTTATCTTTACTTATTATATATGTAAATTTTTGGTTTGAGTTTGCACGCATTAACTACAAACCACAAAAAAATCTTGGTAAATGCCTTCTTTACAGGGATTGAGTAAATAATTATAGGATGTTTTGGAGTAGTTTTTATAGGAAAAAAAGCTTCCAGCGGGAGTGTTTTCAAAATTTGGAAACCTTGCACCGTATTCGGCATGTCATTAAAACGCGTTTTCAATGTTACACCTAACGCGGAGACCAAGTTGTTAAATGAAGATTATGGAAGCAATGAATCAGGACAATGGATACTATCACCCACAATACATCAAAAAGTCAAAAATAGCAGGCTGTAATGGACTCCCACCACATGCATAATTGCATAGTTGGTGTTTTCCTGTTTGGACAATATAATTATTCTTCTTTGTTTTCAAGATTAGAAAAATTAACACAATTGCCAAAAATCACTTTAAATTTCAGGGATTTTAGTTAAAAGAAAATGCAAGATTATTCATTCTACTATCCCCTGATCTTGGTATACTGGCCTACCTCTTCTCCGGCAAGATTAGGTTGTGTCCTTATCAACTTATTTTACCAAGAGATACAGAAGCAGAAGCCCGCCCGAGTGGTTTTTGCTTCGTGGGCATGAGGTACTCACTTCGACCCTCTATGATATCATTTTTTTTCTTCCAGTTTTAATTGCAAGTGTAGGTAGCGACGCTTGGGCAGAATGAGAGGTCATATTCTGTCGGAGGCTTATCATAAAAGAAAGAAAGCATCTTGCGTACATTGTTTAATGCCTAGTCATTTTCTCTATAATTCAAGAATCATTCCCGTCAACAACTAATTTCGCACCTTGTTTTGTTTCAAGGGATTTTGATCACAAAACTAAATATGATCAAGAGAACAGCTTTCCGTGTTAGAATGAATTCTCTGTGGAGAGCCAACTTGGTCAAGATCTAATTACCTGTTTTTACTCTGTTTCAGTTTCCTTGAAGAAGAAAAGATTTCGTATTAATTATAGGATATTTTTTTATCGGGGCATTAAATTGTAAGAGTTTTGAAAACTTGGTATACCTGTGCGTGGCATGGCATTTAATCCCTCAGTTAATGTTTTACCTAACAGGGAGGTGTAGATGAAATTGGAGTAATATTTCCGATCAGTACATTTGAGAGAAAAAAGAGGATCATATTAATGGTATATATTTTGATAGATTTTGGAAAACTAAATATTGAGAGATTTTCTTATCTTTTTAATCGCGAAAGGGTGACTTAAAACGGAGATAAATAAGGCATGAAGAGCCACGGATGGTATATTTGGGAGTCTTTAAATGGCATGTCGTATTTTCGAGCGATATCAACGGGATATTTTTCTGGGAATTGTGTGGTACCTATTGGCTTTAAGTCCGAGGATAGGCGTGATTGTCTATTATTATATATGTGAGGCGCTAGGATTTGTTATATAAGAAGAAGATGCCTCTTTTGTATCTCCCTCTCACCAACTGGTTCACACCTTTGTTTATCAACCTCTCTCATCTCAGTTATAAAGATGCTCTTATGAGTTTGTCCATGTTCTAACCTGTTCTTTCTTTTTTTTTTCTCCCCCTCTGATCTTAGAAATTTTTTGTTTTCTAACCTGTTCTTTTTTTTTTTTTTTCTCCCCCTCTGATCTTAGAAATTTTGTTTTTTGAGACTGAGTCTATGGAGGATTTGTTTATGAAAACAGGTTTAGGTCCTTTTGAGATAAAAATAGATGAGGGGAAGAGTTTTGGTTTGCAAGGTGAGGCGGTGGCTTCAGTTGATGGCTCTACAAACAGAGGCTGTTGCAAGGGATCTTTCCAAATACAAATGGATGAATCTTTCCAATACAAATGAATGCAAAGAAGCCTGGATCTCTTCTCTAATGGGGTGTGCAAATTTTGTGTCCGGCATGTCAAGAAAGTTTCTCGTGTTTTAGCTCTCGTGTAACTCAGAAACAACCAGGGTTTATATTGCTCTTATTGTCAACATTTTTTATGCCGGAGATAGAAGAAATATGCCCGGAATCCGGTCATTTTTTAACAGTTTAAATGTGTTTAAATGTTTGCTGGGCCTGTTGAAATATGTGCTGAAAGCCTGTGTTAGTGTTGAAAATGTTAATTGGACTTGGGCTTGAATGGGTAGTTAGTTAGCTAGTTTTTTTTTTTTTCGTGTATAAATTCTCAGCTAAAGACCTAAATTCAGAGGATTCGCAAGTTTTGCTGGCTGCGCTCTAAGGTAACCGATTTCATCCTTAAGTTCTTCTTCCGATTTAATCTCTGTTTCAGTGATGATGTTTGTTTTTATTTGCTGATTCTCATTTCATTCTCTTCATCTTCTTCTTCTGTTTACTCTTTTAATATTCGTTTGGTTAATTAGGGTTTTCACATACTTTTCATGAATCTGTGAATTTTGTTGAAATTCATTTATGTTAGGGCTTTATTGTTTGATTTGGTGATAGGGTTGAATCTTTAAACACTGATATTACTTTGTTATTACTCAGAAAGATTAAATTTCTAAGGGTTTTTAGAAGATCTGAATCGTGGGTTTCATCTTTTTTTTTCTTTTTTTTTTTTTTTTTTTTTTTGGCTAAAATATCAATTAACAACAGGTATAACTAGAATATCTTTAAGAACTCGTGATTACAGTTGGTTTTGAGTGTGTAATTTTGATTTTGAAAGAGATTCTCTTAGATAATAAAACAGTGGAATTGATGTTGTTGAAAGTTTAATAGCTTTATTGTTTGATTTGGTGATAGGGTTGAATCTTTAAATGCTTAGTGTTTCATTATTTTGTAACATGAACTTACTATAGGCTTAAAAAGTGTGCTTTATCAGTAATTTTGGGATTCTTTGGTTGATGTAATTTTATGGTATCATAAATTTGAAGTGACAAGATCTATATTTCTCCAAAACAATGACATATTACTACATGATGGCAAATTCCTTAAGAATAGGTTTCATTTCAAGTGTTATTACATCATTTTCTTGGATTTATATTTTGTTTGTGTATAACCTGCAGATAATCTTTTCCTTGCTAGTGTATTTTAAGAGAGAGTTATGTCTTAGCTGCTTATGCCTGTGCTTAGAGATGAGTATGGTCATGATGGTTGACTCATAGCTGAATGCTCAGTGTTTGATTATTTTGTAACATGGACTTTCTGTTGGCTTAAAAGTCTGTTTTATCTTTTTGCAGCATAAGAAACAACACAAAGGGACGCACGACCAGTAGTACCAAGTAGTGTTTGATTACTTTTCTGAGAGAGGTATGACTGCTATCTAGCCTATCTTCACTGTACAAAGTATAACAGTTGTGTTGAATTTGTTGTGGTTGGTTTTGAATTACTGTGCCTCTTGGGTTTGTTAGTGCGTATTGTTCATGAATATATCTTGTTGGCAGTTTAGGTGAATAACCATTGAGTTTGTGTATGGGTAGAATGTGGGATCCTGTGGTTTGTTTGTAGACAAATGATATGTTTTTTGTAGTAAAATATTATGTCTGCCTAGGGTTTTGATTTGGGTAGCTTTGGTATTGAATTAGGATAATCAAAAATTCATAGTAGAGTTAGAAAACTGATTATGTTTGCTACTGAAGTTGTGTGGAAATGAAATTTAATATAGACTTTCCTTGCAGTATGGATAACGAACTAGCTGTCATGTCTGAAAGTTTTAAAGCCGCTCAGAAGTCAGCATATGGAAATAAAGTTACTGCTAACTTTCATGATAATATTGTCCAATGTGTTGGATTGTACACCGCCTTTGCCGAAGCTCACAACATTGCAGTTGAGGATTTGGAATCCGCTCAGAAATTGCTTGACTTTGCTGAGAGGGCTCTTGGTGCTGGTGGTAATAAGTACCACCCTGACATTGTGCTGTTTAAGCTGAGCGAGTTCACATTGTCTTATTCTAATGCTATTCACCGTCATCTTCATCCATGGTTAGTAGTCTCCTTGTTTTTTTTGCTTATGTGTAATATGATGCTTCATCATTGGTTTGTATTGCTTTCAGTCACTCATTTGTCTTGTTTGAATTGTAGATTGAAACTTAATATGTGAAGAAATGGAAGGTTGTGAAGAAATTGTGAACCATGAAGAATTGGAGAGTGACTTTTTCTTTTTTGGTAAAACTGCGTTGAAGTTACTGTGTGGTTGAAACTGAAGGTTTTGTTACTGTGTCGTTACATTTTCAAGTGCAACTAGAGTTTGAAACCGCAGAAGATGATATGTTGTTAATTATATATTAGGTTCTCTCTATGGTTTCACTGTCCTTTTGATACCTTGTGCTATTCATTGAAGGAGTTCTTCTTTCCTTCCAGGAAGGATTTCTTTTAGTGCTCTTTGATTTTTATTTTACTGCACATGATTAGTTGTGTCATGATCTATCCCTCGGTGGGAGGATTCTGTGTGTGTCATGTAGGCACTTGTGTTTTGCTGCTGCATGTCGTTGTTCTGATGCCTACCAATAATGGTATTTTGATTAGGAGCATATTAAAGAAGAGAAGAAATGGATCCAGGCGGGCAAAATTCAATGCAATATTATGTTAGATGTTGGCTGTTGTATGAACTTGAAGGATGAAAATTTTGTTCCCTTTTTAGTCTTGCAATTATTGCATTTCTTCCCTAAATTTCCAAATGCGGTTCAAGGACGCTGAGGCTTCAGTAGTCGTGGAACTAACAGTGCTTCCGGCTTTGGGATGAGCCAATTTGAGTCTTAGTTTTGATGGGCTTGCACTACTGAGCTAGTAATCACTTCCAAAATTTCATAGTCTAAGCTCAAACTTAGTCAGATGCCAAATGATTCCATTGAATCTGAATCAGACAAAAATACGAAAGTAGTTTGCATCATTTTAATGGGCATCTTGTGAACCAAATTTAAAATGTGGCATCTTCCCTTTTCGCAACTACACCTTTCTGTTGAAAGAGATCATTAATTGACATAACTGAGTTAAGAATTTAATAAAAAAAAGAATACTCTTAAACAGACAGACTTGATCATTCAAAGAGAATCGAACCCAGAGAAATCGAAGATTTCAAACTTAAAATCCACAAACATAAATCAGTAATGTCTTGACAGACATGATCATTCCAGGAGATCCAAACAAACAAAATAAAGAAGGAAAAGGACAACTTTATTGATTTCATGATACAGAGCAACATGAGAGGCACTGATCAACCGAGTCTGAATCGCATCCTCACATGAGAGGAGATATCATCATACTGATCACCTGAGTCTGAAACGCTGATCACCTGAGTCTGAAACGAGTCGTATCAATTTTCTCGCCCGGAACAGCTCGGTCCAACTCATCAATAACATCATCCCATGATGTACAAAGGCAACGTGGAGGAACTGTGAATCTCTTCGAATTTTCCCCGATAGCTTGCAATGACGTAAATGTATTCACGTGAACAATTGCTTCGACAGCTTCGAAATGATCGGCTGATGCTTCGTTGGAAATCATCTTCAAAAATTTTGTTTTCGTGTCATAACTATATAGGGCAGATTCAGCATATACGAATATGAGTTCACTGTCCTTTGTAAGTAAAATAGGCTTAAACTCATTTTTACGAGAATCTACTACTGCGGCTTCATAATCAATTTCGAACTCCATATGCCACGTCTCTTTTGAGTCGCTACTTCCCATCAAGGACCAGATCGCCACACGTGATCTATCATCCACATAAAGACACAAACGCCTCCCAAGTGCAACAAGTCCACATCTATCTCCCTTCCCACGTTTTTCCAGTCGAGGAGGGACAGACAGCAGTCGGAACTCTTCCTTAGCCAAGTCAAAAGCCAAAATTTTGTTGCGGGAAGTCCAGTAAATAGCATCATTTGCATAGGTACCCTTACCGCTGCATGAGGTATTCAGTCGATAGAAAACTTTACCTATCGCTCTCCACCCACAACCACTGCCAAGTGTGTAGACTTCGACATTTCCTTCGGTAAAGCTGAGGTAATGGACTCTAACAACCTTGTACTCATTGGTTGACCTAACATACCCAAACCCACATGCTGTATGGCCATACATGACAACCTCTCCTTTAAATACACGATTAGGTTCCACGTCTTCTTTCTTTATAACAAGTTGAGGAAGATGAACATATTCCCTGGTAAGGGGATTACAAATATAGATGGGATCTATAACCAAATGGTGTTGTTGAAATGCACAAACCAAGCCATTGCAGGAGCCAACTAAGTGCTCACGCATAGGATCCTGGTGCATAGGAGGATGATGGATCCTTTTCAGATTTTGGTTGTAAATGTATTTCTTACCAACCTGAACTATATCACTTACTTGTCCACCATGGAAAAGTAAAGTTCTGAACTCGTCAGGGTCGTCAGTGCGACAAGCAAAAAAGACCTCAGCAGCTAGATTGTCATTGCCATGGCGACGGTCAAGCAGGCGACTGAGGTGTATGTTAGCGAAGTTACTTTGCCGGATGAGTGTCACCCATTTCTTACAAACTAATTTGCACTCTAAAACAGATTCAGCTGGAGCCCAAGAAAGGATATCTTGTACGATATCTGCGGGAAGAGACTCCATAGATGCTCGTTGAACTAATAACAAAAATAAAAAACCAAAAGTAAGAAAAATTCTAGCTAGTTTCAGGAAGAAAACTTTGGTGGATGTGCTTTTCTACGATGCTAGACCTTGTTATTATTTATAGGCTTCAACGATTCCTAAAACAAAGCCGAGACTGAAGAAAAGAAATCATCGGAACTGGAAACAGAACTGAACTAGAAAAAGGAAATCACCCAGTTTGGTAATCAAACTAAAACCTAGGACAACTGAATCTTAGTGAGAAATAAATTGACCTCGATGTGTCATGTAACGCTGAGACATGGCAAAGGTTAACACGTGTCACTATAATAATGCCTGAGGTGTCATATATTGTTAACACGTGTCATTATAAACTGCTTGAGGTGTCACATGTAAAAGAAAATAGTTAAAACACGTGGCAAAATAAAGTTGACTTTGGTCTACGTGTCGTTCTGTATGCTGGATCCTAGTTTTGTGCTTCTGTTTTGCGGATTCCTCAAAAATAACGTTGACATGGAAACTAGCAAGGGAGATAAAACTGAGCAAGCATGGACAAACTACCTTCGCCTTCTTGGGAGCCTCCGGTTGAACCATCATCCTGATGAGTATTGCTTTCAGCATCCAGAGAACGCACATCAGTTGTTTGACATGTTTCAGCTGCAGTTTGCACAAAAATGTTTAGATATAGCAGTTGTGCAACAATGAAACCCCACGAGCATTGTTACAAAATTTTGTAATAATGTTTTTCGACAAGTCAGAAGAAAAAAAAAGGACGCCATCAACTACATTCACTGTATATAATGAATCTAATCATGATAATATGCAAAAGAAGCAAGACAAAAACCAGTGCATCTTTGTAAAGCATGGCAATTATTTGCACAAGCACCGTGTATATGCACCAGTGAACTGTCGTACCAGCAACAGATGTGAGTTATACATAATCTTCCTAAACATGGGTGAGCAGATGCAAGGCCAAATTATTCACAAGAAGAAGATAAAACAACAACGCTACCTTTGCCAGACATTGGTTTTACTGTTGGGGAGACAATCAGATCATTACAAGGTGAAATTGATTCTTTGGTAGTTGGACCATCATCACGAAAAGTATTTCTTTCAAAATGCAGATATGGTCCACCTGCAGTTTGCACAGATGTTTAGAAAAAACACAAACAAATAATTTCGATGACAAGAAAGCCTGGTGCAGAACCCACACTGAATATGAGCAAAACAGAGCAGTTTTGTAACACTGATATGGTACGAGTATTGGTGCGGGGCACTGTTACATGTTCTACAACAAAGATAAAACAACAACGCTACCTTTGCGGTCCTTTGATGTTAATTCCTTTGATATTACTGCTTGGGAGCCATGGGAGTCGGGTTCACCTGCAGTTTGCACAGATGTTTAGAAATAATGCAAACAAACAATTCTGATGACAAGAAAGCCTGGTGCAGAACCCACAGCGTACATGGTACGGGTACTGTTCCATTTTCTACAACAAAGATAAAACAACAACGCTACCTTTGTCAGCATTTGATATTTCTAGTCCACGGTAGTCTGGTACAGTAAATATTGTTCCTGGTACAGTAAAACAACAACGACCTTTGTCATCATTTGATATTACTGCTTGGGAGCGAAGGTAGTCTGGTATAGTAATTATTGTTCCTGTGGAAGTTGAACCATCATCAAGATAAGTTTTGCTTTCAGACTCCAGAATACCCATCTTAGTTATTTGATATGTTTCACCTGCAGTTTGCATAAATGTTAAGAAATAATGTAAGCAAATAAGTTTGATGACAAGAAAGCCTGGTGGCAGGACCGGCACTGTATATGAGTAAAACAGAGCAGTCTGGACCACTTATAGAGGCATATGATACAAGAGAGACAGCACTCGTGCAACTCACACACACTTACATGGCAACCCATGGCGACTAACTGACTCACACTTACACTCTCTATACACCATTGCATTACTCACAATGCTGGTTAGTCTGGAACTCAGAAAAATCTCAACAGTGGGCTCTCTCTCTCTGTCTTCAAGCGCAACTCCACCGAATCCCGGTTTAGGAAGATGGTTTTCAAATGGGATCATATAGAAAGCAAACCCTCTTAAAATCTCGACTAAAATTGAAGGGTTTCTAGTTAATTCACACCATAAACAACTATCAAACCAGTAGTTAAACTCTACTGAGCAGAGCCTAATTGTTTACAACTAAACATATGTAATTCTAACATAGAGAACAGGTAGATGACCGTAGTGTTGCTAACAGATGATGGAAGCTCAAATGAATTCCACAACCATTTTACATTGTACAATGAAGATATGCTAGATGCCAGTCATACCTCCATCTTGATTTACTAGCCATGAAGAGTAATCCATCTCCGATCAAGAGCTGCAAATATTCACTTCCCTTAGTGTTGCTTCTTATGCTGCAAAAACATAAAGTATTCTCTTAAGCCCAGAGAAATTGAATGTTACAAAATACTGAAATAGTGTGCATTTGGTTAGGAATCAACCACCATGAAATCACCGATGGAATGAATACTCAGATATGGGCCAAGTACAAGAAAATCACAAAAGCTCATAGACATAGCTCGCTTTTCAGATACACTAGCACCGAAAAGATTGTTAGCGGGTTATACACAAACAAATCTACAAGCCAAATAATGTCACGTTGTAGGAAAATCCGAAGTTACCAAGCAGTCAAATCAACGAAACCACACAAAAACATTCACGGAAGCAAGATGTTGTAGTAAATCAAAACAAGGAACGAAAAGAAAAGTGAAGTCAAGAAATAGAAAACGAAACTCAATTCCTCACACAGACGAATTGGCTAAACAAAAGATATATAAACAAATCAGAAGGAGCAGATCTGAGGAGAAACAGGAAATGCAAATTATGAAATCGCAACAAAAGAAATTGAAGAATTCAGAATTGCGATTGAAGGTAAAGCTGAAATTGAAACAGTTGAAGATGCATTATATCCAGAATGATTAATCATCAATGAGAACGAATCTGGAAATGATTAGAAAACAATGCTAGTGATCTTTGCACCAGTCTTAAATGATATTGAAATTGAACAATGCTGATGATCTCGGCATCATTCTCACATGATTGAAATGAAATTGAACAAAGCGGCTTACATGTAAAACGATCTCTAATTGATTCATTCTTAGAAATATTACATACAAAATTGATCGGAAAATTAAATGAAATTGAAAGAATAAAGGAATTGAAAAAGAACCAATGAGATGTAGAAAACGCAAATAACCTCTAGATCCAAGACGAATTAATCTACAGTGATCGAGTTAAGCAGCAGAAACTAAAGAACTGAATTCCAAGGATCGAGTTAGTTAGATTGTAGATCCTCTATTTTGTTGACATTTCAGGACTAAGAAGACAGCACTCGCTCGTGCGACTCACACACACACTGACTCATACATTCCTCGCAATTCATGTTGTCAACTATACAACTACCAAACCAGTAGTTAAACTCTACCAAGCACAGCCTAATTGCTTACAACTAAAAAGATGTAATTCTAACATAGAGAACAGGTACATGACGAAAATAGGATATATAGCAGTCATACCTCTTTCTCTATTACTAGCCTTCAAAAGTGATCCTATTAATCTCGCTGCTTGGTACTAGTGGTTGCGCGATCAAGAGCTGCAAATATTCACGTCCCTTACTGTTGTTTCTTATACTGCAAAAGATAAAGTATTCTTTTAAGCCCAGAGAAAGTGAATGTTACAAAATACTGAAATACTGGGCATTCGGTTAAGAGTTAACCATCATGATGCTACTCATCTCTAAGCAAATCACTGATAAAATGAATATTCAGACGAGTACAAAAAAATTACAAAAGCTCATAGACATAGCTCTCTTTTAACAGAAAAGATTGTTAGCGGGTTATACAGAAACAAATCCCCAAGCCCAAATAGTGTCAAACTGTACTAAAAACTAAAAAAATTTACACTAAAAAATGAAGAACTGCGGTTTTATTGGACTTGCCCAAACCTAACATTGAGTGTGGTAGACTAAAAAACTTTTTCTCATAGCAATAGTAGTTTTAAAAAGTGTGCTTGGGATGATCCAAATAAAAGAGGTCCAGATGTATCAGTAATGAGAGGGATAGCACAATGTATTTCAAAAAGTGCACACGCGCGACTGAGTTGTGCCAACAATCAAGAGAAAAATATTATTGAACTTTCAGAAAGATATAACTTTTTTGACTATATAGAAAACCTATATATCGAGATAAAACCTATTCAGTCGTCCATCTAGAAACCAGTTCAATTAGCTAAACGACTAATTTCAGTTCTTACAATCATTGTCATGTTTGATTTTAATTTGATTTCCAACAAATCAAGAGAAAAAGCATAAAAAGTGTGATTTTCTTTCTGGAAGCAACAAATTGTACTTTCAGAAAGAAATAATTTTCTTAAACATAGAAAACATATACAATACACACACAAATATGGCATGTATGAATTGAAATCTGTCGTCTAGCTGGGAAGCCCGTTTGATTAGCTAGACAACTGATTTCAATTTATACAATCACTGTCATATTTGATTTAAAATTTAATTCTAAGATCATAGAGCAGTTAATGAACAAATCCATGTTCATTTGCTTCCACTATGAACTTAACAAACATGAAAAACGGATGGACAAACCTACGAATTTGTCCTATGGGCCATCATTAGGCTATGTCCTATGATGGTTTGTTGGTTTGTTGACTGAGGACCATCATTAGGCTATGTCCTATGGGCTAGTTGAGCTGCTAGATTGGCCATTAAGTGTTGCAATTCGAGAAAAAATTGTGTTCCAAAAGTTAACACTAGTTCTCTCTCCTAGCAAGTGCTCGCAGTTCAACTGGCAGCGAGATTGAAACGCCGAATGATTCTGCACTCACAAAAATCACAAAGATCACACGGATCACAAAAATCACTAAATTCGATTTGACGGTTGAAATTTATAGCGCTGCACCAAGCAGCGCTGAAAAAGTGACCTTAGCGCTGAACCGTTCAGCGCAAATCACAAAAATCACACAAATCACAAAAATCACAAAATTCGATCTAACGGCTGAAATTTAAAGCGCTGAACCAAACAACACTGGGAAGTGGTCCCAGTTGACGTGAACTACTAGATTAGAAGACCATAGGACTTAGCCTTAACCGTGCGTTTAATCTAGAACTGTGCAAACAAACAAAATCCGCGGGAGGATCTTCTCCAACCGCCCGCGGCTCTTCCACACCCGCACGGTACAATTTATGTTTCTCGAAAATCATTTTACTACTTCTTTATTCACTTTAACCTATGTTATCTCACCTTAATATAGTATCTTATATTTTAAATTTATGCTCCAAAATATTTTATATTAAAAAAAAATAATCATGGGACCCTAGAAAACCAAATCCGTTCATTTTGCTCTGGTTTCCATAGTACAAAAATGTGTTTGTTCATCCGCGTGGCTCAACAAATTTATTCTTTTTTACTGATTTTCATAAGAACTGCCCTTCCATCCAAAAGAAAATATCAAAAAGTGAATTTTTTATTGAAAGCAACTTTTTGCAACTGTTAGAAGGATATAACTTTCTTGCATATAGACAACCTATACATCAAGATAAAATCTTTCCTGGTATGAAAGTTGTACAAGACAAAGATTACAAAGCCACACCCAGACATTTGCACTACATAACACGTATGAATTTATATCAGTCGTCTAGCTAGGTACATGTTCGACTAGCTAGACAACTAATTTCACCATTTGTCATATTTGATTTTATCTTACGATTCACATTTCGACTCAAGCGAGTTACGCCGATTCATAAGCCAAACAAGTCTAAATATGCGCACTCTATGTGATCTTATTGAAAAGAATTTTTTTTTGAGATATTTTGAATCGCACTCTAACACAAGATTCGATCTCAAAAGCCATGTCTACCTAAAGAAGTGCCCAACCACTGATCTGACGAAACTGTGTTATCTATTCTTCATTATTCATATCTATAACACTAATAATATATACTCCCTCTGTTCCTGGGAAAGTGTTACTATCACTTTTGAAGTATTATTTAAACTTATTAATTTATAACTCAAATATATATATATATATATATTTACCATACAATTCGTTTCTTAAAACTGGAAACCAATTCTCGATAAGATTCATGATTTAACAACCTTGCCTAGCACTCCTAAAAAGACAAAAAAAAAAAAGCAATATAAATGTGAATTCTTTTGTAGTTTCAAAAGATATACTCCCTCCGTCCCACCATTAGATGACCTACTTGATCTAAGATCTTGTCCCATCATTAGTTGACCTATTTCACTAATCAATGGGATATCTCTAAAACTACCCTTTTGATTGATTATCGGTATCATATGAAATATGTATAATTTGATATTCATGTTCATACTCGTTACGTAGGTGTTTTAAAATGATTTTCAACGGTACAAAATTTACGAAAATCTATGGTATAGTTTGAGAGATAAATGATTTCTAAATTTTACAAATTATTATCCATAAGGGTATAGTTGTAAAAAATACTTAAAAACACTCATTTCATTCATTGCCTTAAGAATTGTGCAAACTTCAACTAGGTCATCTAATAGTGGGACAGAGGGAGTAACACTTTTTAACATAGCAAACAACAATGAATCTTTCCAGGAACAAGCAATTATACTACATACTACTACGATTATAAAGCCAAATATGACATGTATGAATTGAAATCAGTCGTCTAGCTAGAAACATGTTCGATTAGCTAGACGACTAATTTAAATTCATACAATCATTGTCATATTTGATTTTGATTTTAATTTTAAAGAAGCAAGAGCAAAAACATAAAAAAAAAGAAATGTATTTCTTTCTGAAAACAACAAGTTGTAATTTTCAGAAAGATATAGTAACTTTCTTGAATATAGAAAACCTATATCTCGGGATAAAATCTTTCCAGGAACGAGAACTTATACTAGACTAAAGTTACAAAGCCACATCCGAACATGTAATCAAATATGGCATGTATAAAAATTTCAATACTATCATTGTCATATTAGATTTCAATTTCCATTTCATATATGTGCAAATTACAGTGATTATTGAGCCTAACCTAGTATTAGCAATTTCCTCATCTCCCGCTCCTTGCCCTCGGCCGAGCAGGATCTGAGAAACAATGACGTCTATTCACAACCAAAAGAACAATATTCCATCAGATGCTACTCAATGCACAAACTAACTACTAAAATTACAATTCTACTTCCCACTTAATATCAAAGAAGAAGATAATTTCAGAATAACAAATACAGATTTCAATTTAAGAAAAAAAATAAAAAATAATTTGAGAGAGATTTCAAATTTTTTGAAAAGAAAAGAAAAACCCCAAAAAGAAACAAGAATCAGGCATAGATTAATTTTGCAATATTAAGAGTGACCCTGTGAATGAATGTGCTCACAGGGTAAAACAAGAACCGATTTACCAATGTATTTCCATCAAACATAAAAACTCAAATAAAATTACACTGCATAAAATTACCACTTCCACTAGATATTAAACGTGTTTGGAATACTAATTCCACCATTTATGTATCTGATAGCCATCATCTTGCACCAAATTAGGGGCTAATTTTTCAGATCTAATAAAATTATATTTAAAATTAGGCTATAACCATCTCAAACCCAATCAAAATAGATATGGAATAGAAATCCTAGAATAATAAGAAACACATATCACTGCAACATAAAAAAAAAAAAAAGGACATCCCGGAAAAATAGCTAACATACAAAAAAACACAAAGCGTCATCACATCAGAACCTTAATTGAAAGTACGGAGTCCTTACCTGACAAAGAAACCGACATGTTCCCTTTTCAGATCGGAATAGATTTCGCTTTCTCAGAGACAGCCCGTCACAGAGCCTCTCAGACTCGAACCCAAACTATGTTTCTGTTCTTGGGTTGAAGATACAGATTTCCCTAAGGAGAGAGAGGGTCGGGACATGGGACCCGCCACCCCTTGGATTTAGCCAATTTTGGGGCCCACCATGTCAGAAGCGGTTTTGTAGGTATTATCTTTTTAAGCAATTCTGAGGTTCAAACACAAAACTTTAGACAGTCACATTCTCAAAAATTTCTCGTACAGAGACTTGCTCTTTGTTTCAATGGAGTTTCAAACAAAAAATCTCACACCTTCTTCTTTCCCTTTTGGTACATCTCGATGATCATCAACTTCTGTCCAGATTTCCATGATGGTATAATACTCGTTCTGCTCTTGCTTATAAAAAAATCAAGTTTTGATTTTTAACTTTTGATGAAACGCTTGGAATTTGTTGTATTGCTCTACATCAGATTCATGCGGAAATGGTTTTGGAGATTTTTTTTTTCTTTCTTGGAGCTTTTTTGATTCAATCAGTCATAGTAATACTAGTACCCATTGGTTTATCTAAGTTGATTTGTATTATTTGAAAAAAAAGTCTCTTCCTTTGGACATCGTACTAGGGTACCATTGGTTTTTGTTAAATGTGTGATAGGTGTATGACCGTGCTATACAACATTCAGACTGAAGACAGGGGACAGAATCGAAAGAGTTCTAAAACTAGCCATGTGCACAGTAATTACAAAAACTATCTCAGTGTTTCAGTAGTAACTAGTATATGCAATGGACTGGAAATCATTGATACCTCTTTGTGGAAGTGGAAAAATTTAGATAATTTGCTGCTTAAACTTGACTCAGATTTTCAGATTTGGATTGTATGATCGACTTGAACGGGTTTCAGACAATTTCATATAAGGGAAGCACCAGAGCTACTAGTTTTGGACACGGATTTGTTGTTCCTCACCAGATAGATAGATAAGCTTATATAGGAGAAAACGCTTAGTTTAAACGAAAAACAATGTCAACAAGTAACACAGACTATTGGATCGACAAGCAAGCACCATCAATTCTTGAAGACAAAATCAGAAAAACAAAAGAAAACTACTAATTTCTTTACACAACTAAGAAAAGAGACCAGAACCCCGTTTGGTATGATACTACTAGCTAGTGCCATGGAGCTGTTGAGTCAATTTCTGCAAGATCTTCAGTGTAATACTAGCACCGGAAAATGTCTTGAGTTAATCAGCAATTCCTTTGAAATTAGTTATCTAAAATCATGGTTTTTGATTTGTACTATTACAAACAAGAGTCTCTTCCTTTGGATATCGTACTAGAAAGCTTTTCTGTTAATTTTAGAGAGCAAATTAGTCCTCATATCCACAATGAAGCTTTATATAATCACTTAGTTGGCGCCTGAAATGGTTTGGTTTGTACATTTCAACGCCACCACTTAATTGCAGAACCCATATTCATATCTGTAATCCCCTTGCTAGAGAACACGTTATCTTCCTCAACTAGTTTGGAAGGAAGAAGATGTACATAACTTTCTCTTCTAACTTTCTTCTCCCCGGAAATCCTGTGTTGTTCCTAAGAAGAAGAAAAAGAGACGGTGGTGGTGAGTGACTGACTGACCACCATGGAAGAATGAACCAAGGAGTGGGACAGACTTCTTTCTTTCTTTCTTTGTTTCATATGGGCCCACACCTGGAGCAAATCCGTAATTTGGCGACAATTGGATGATTCATTGACCGGTTGTTATGTGTCACTATTTTTACCATGTCCCGACACAAACTAATGAACGTATTTAAACCAGTGACACTAAATAGATCCAAAATCGCGTTATAGACGTAAATAAGTAAATGTCAATTGAACAGCTTAAAATTCCATGATCTTTTCTTTGACTTAAAGTTCCTTGCACTTTTAGGGGCGACACCGAAAGAATTAGGGCGACTTTTTATTCCCAACCCATATACACCGCTAAGGATGTCCAAAACGCGGAGAATACGTTAATGCCTTACACACCCAGGCTGCTCTCGTACTGGATTATTATACATTAATCGGAAGTTTAGTAGCTATATTATACTACCGATTATATTGATTTTGTGCCAAACTCGCATCCTGGCCTATAACAATCGAAAGGAAAAATAACCTCACTATCCTACCGATTATAGTAGCTCTAAATTCCCAAAATTGGTGATTTCGCCAAAAGAAATTTGAGACAGCTGTATAATCGGAAGTCTTATTAACTACCGATTATTCTAGTTCCCAAATTCGAAAAAAATGTCATTTACGCAAAAACAAAATTTGGGAACAACTGTATAATCGGAAGTCTTATTAACTACCGATTAATATAGTTCCCAAATTCGAAAAAAATGACATTTCTGCAAAAACAAAATTTGGGGCAACTGTATAATCGGAAGTATTATTAACTACCGATTATTCTAGTTCCCAAATTCGAAAAAAATGACATTTCTGCAAAAACAAAATTTGGGGCATATGTATAATCGGAAGTAATAATACTTCATTTGACTTCCGATTATACATATGCCCCAACAAAATAAAGCTTGGAACTCTAAACTCTATAAGGATTATATCCTTTTACCCTATATGGAACACAGATACCTTTAAATTCTCTCCAACATCATCTTCAACATAATGGCCCAACCATTCATTAATCCTACGGAGTTCACGATCGAAGAAGATTTATCTTTATGTAGGCGCTATGTTCAATTCTATCCGAGACGAGGAGAAGAACGCGGGCAAGGAGGCATAATAAGTATGAGTTATTTGGGGAAAATTCACGAAAAATTCTGCGACGACACGGTAACCCAAACAACCGTCACTCTGCGATCTTTTCTGCCCGAGTTGGTTCAATAAATGGACACGTCAAGAATGCGTCCATTTAACTTATCTTGTGAATCAATATCGATTGAGGGGTGAAACCAATGATGAGGTTATAGAACGATCTCTCGGGGAATGGCGGAGATGGAAAGATCAAGCTTAGTTATGAAGCTCATTTTAGAATCCTTAGGGCGATGGAAAGATTTAATCCGTTTAGGAATCGTCCAACACGTCCACGACGCTAATCACGATACCTTGTAATAGAATTGCAGGAGTTCAATGTAAAATTATGATGATGTATAGGTGATATTGTGATGAATTTCAAAATATTTATGAAATTCAGAAGTTTTAATTGTTGATCTAACTACCGATTATACTCAACGGCTAGTTCGTTCAAAAGAAACTAGCCGTGCCTCGAAAACCAAACACAATCGGTTGATAATACATATTGATAAACCTCCGATTATACTACTCTAATGAATCGAGAACTCATTGACAAAACATCCTATAATCGGAAGTATATAAAAATACATGTTTACCGATTACTTATAATCGGGTGCTTTGTTAAAACATGTCCTACCGATTGTGTGTAATAATTGTACGCAATTTCATTACAGTCTTGTAAAAGTACGCATCAACGGCCATATTTTCAAAAAAAAAGAGACGTTGGGACTCCCATCTATATAAGGAGGGTAAACTCTTCTTATTTATGCACCAAACAACACATATATAACATTGTGTATTCTACAAATAGATTTTCCATCGTCTACTCTTGTGAATTCATTCTATATCTCAACTTACAAGCATGGCAACGTTTGACGCGAGATGAAGATTTGGTCATTGTGAAAACATGGTATCGTGAAACAAGACGTGAAGATGTCATAGCGGGAAGGTTAACACCCGAAGTCTTTTGGGCGAGGGTATATAGCCAATTTGTGCGAGAGTATGGAAATCCAAAGCAAAGATCACCCAACAAGTTCATGATCGTTTCCGACTTGTCCAAAAAGGGGTAAATGATTACATAACGATACAAAAAGAGGATGTTTAACACTAGCCACTTAAGCTTGTCGATCCAACAATTTGTAAGTATAACGCTCGGGTGTTTAATCTTTCTTACTAAAACAAGAAGTTGACATTAATTTATGTTTGTTTATATAGGAGACACTCGCAAAAAGACAGGTACTTAGTGGAAAAGGGTGAAGAATTCACTTATGATGGAAGTTATGAATTCACGAAGTCCGTAGTAATGTGATATAAATGTTTTTTAAGATGGTTACAATCGGAAGTTATTATTTTATATTGTCTACCGATTAGGGAAGATTTTCACCTATTTTTTTAGAATTTGGTGACAATCGGAAGTTTATGCGTATGTTGTCTCCGATTCTCGAAGATTTTGATTTTTGTCGGACTATGGTGACAATCGGAAGTTTATTCAATATGTTGTCTACCGATTCTGGGAAAAATTTACGAGTTTATTTTTTTGTCGAGTATGGTGACAATCGGATGTTTATATAATATGTAATCTCACCGATTAGGAAAAAAATTTCGAGTTGTTTTATCGGCCTTTTAATCGGAAGATAAGTTCAAAAAGTTAATAACCGATTATAATATTGATTGAGTACATTTACAAAAGCTTGTATAATCGGTTGATATATTAAAAATATAACTACCGATTATAGCTTTAGACTTCCATGATGTATTTTCCACAAAATTCCAAAAAAAAATATGTACAAATAGGGATTTCCAAAATACATCTTTCAAACATAACAATCATTGATCTTCATCATCGGAGGGAACCAATTCCGGTAGGCCTTGGAAATCCACCTTCATGACGCGATCCCAATCCAACATGTTGGTCTCATATTGTTTCAACCAATCGTTACAATGATTCGTTGGGAAGTAATCGCTCCAACCAACCAACGGAGGTAATGGGCAATCCTTCTTTACTCTTAAACCGATAAATGCATCTCATTCACAAATGCCATAACAATTCTTCTATCTTTAACCGATTGATCGCAAACCGTCCTTGTAGGTGTAAACGTATTAGAATGTCCATACCTAGGAGGAACAAAGAAATGTACCACGCAATTCAAAGCGTCCGCTAAGAGATATCCACATTTAGGCATTGTCATCCAATACTTGGATCCGATTGTCTTTAATCCCTTTCGGCACTTTACACGCGCAACAAAGTCTTTGAACTCTAGTTCTTTGTCGTGCCTATCTCCTTCCTTCATCATCTCCATATAGAAATCCTTGTCCTTTATTAGTTGTCTTGCCATCTTAGTTCTTAAATTTTGCCATTGGGTGACATCTTCGTTCACAGCCTCTCCAAAGTAACCAATTTGTTCCGAGGCGACGTGAAACCCGCAGTGCCATCCCCATCAACCTCGTCGGTGGACAAAACAAATGGAACAATGAGTGGAGGGGAGTTGTTTCATATACTCTTTATAATCGTATACCTTGATCGTGTTGGTCTTCCATGAAAATCCTAGGACAACGAAGAGTACCATACTTCTCTCTTATAGTCACCATTTCCGTTGAATGTGTTTGTGGCGTGTCGCTCATTTGATCAATAACTACGGAGCTAGTTTGGGTCTCCACTAACACAACTTGTTCCACCACATCGACTTGACTTACTTGAAAAGGCTTCTTAGAGAGTTTTGGACTTCCATTTTGATCTTTTTCTTGGACGACCTCTTTTCTTTGGTTGCGGCTCATCTTCAAATTCGGCTTCCGAACGCTCATGCCGACACAATATTCTTTTATTAGACAAATGATCCTTTAATTCTTTTCTTTCAATGGTCCTCGACACTTCGGTGTTTGGCCTACCCGCCCCCTTATGCTTAATAGGTTCATCAACCTCTTTTAAACGAGGGTGAAGAGCTTGTTCCAAATCATGCATCAATATTTGCTTATTGGCGCCATTTGTTGTAGCATAACGCTCGGCTATTCTTGCACACAATTCCGACTCCATGAACGACGGACCATTGACTACGGGTGTGCTTGGAGTGAAATTTAATTGCTTCCAAAATGGATGAATATCATTGATGTCAATCACATCGACGTACCTACCCATTTTATGACGACATGGGAGACCAATACCTATCATATCCTTGCAAACACAAACCGTATTCTCGTCATCGTTAGCTTTATACAACTTCAATTGTTCTATCATGTGATTTATTGCCCAACGTGAAACTTTATGAACAATGCCCCTTAGAAGCAATCTTTCCCCTTCGTGTTCCGTAGGGAATTTATGTACACTAAATTGCATAGAAGCCTTAATCTTTATGAGATCACGATTGGTGAATTCATGGATTGCTTCTTGGATCGACACAACTCCATTTTGACTACCTAGAAGTATTTTCTTTAATCGGCCATGAGACCCCTCCGCAATGCTTGTCGCCTCGTTCTTGAAGTTATTATATTCATATGTCCATGCATACACAAACCTCTCCTTAATCGGTAACCATTGTGTTTTACAATACTCAACGGGTTTTGGGTAGTCCTTGTAATATTCTTCCTCAAATTTCTTCAAGTTCCTTTCGTAAATTTCCTCGGTCATTGACCAAACGATCTTGTCCCATGCTTTCATGAACGATCTCCAAATTATCCCATCCTCCTTCCATTTTTCATCAAATAACCTCTTCTCTTCCTCTCGTTCTTCCTCGGTTAATTTACTAATGCGCTCATCCTCTTCCTTCGACCTCTTGGTACCCTTCCTTGGTTTTTTAGCTTGGAAATGGCGATGGCAATTGTGTATGAGGTTGCATTGAATGTGCCACGTACACTGCAAGTTTCGGGCTTCGAAACACTACCGCTATTGCATGCATTAAGGCTTGATCGTTATCCGTTACAATAACCCTTGGAAAATCATCCCCATTGTAAATGGACCTCGGCGTCTCCAACATCCAAATGAAACTCACGTTGTTCTCATGATCCATTAAACCCCATGTAATCGTAAACGTGTTTTTGTCCTAAGTGTGACAAGCAATGTTCAACAACGGCATGTTATATTTGTTTGTCTTGTAAGTGGCATCTATCAACACAATTTGATGAAAACAACGAGCCAATTTTATCATTTCTGGATGTGCCAAGAAAATACGTACCACTTTACCATCCTTTTCTTCCGTTCTCAACGTGTAGTCGTGTAACTCATTAACCCCTTTGCGATTGTTGCATGACCGTTCTACCATCCCATTAAGTCCTTTTGATCGTAGCTAGGGCCGACTTAATTGTAGATAAAGAAGACAAGTTGTCGGGGTCGTCCGCCTTTATTTTACTTAAGATCGCACTCGCCTTTTGGATACGCATAGACCTCACCGTCTCCATTTCATGTGGTTTTAACTTCGCAACCATTACATGTCCAATAAGAGTATCCGGATCATCATGGTTGTGACAACCATTAGCAACTTTAGACATTTTCCAATCTTTACTTTCCTTACCATCGGGCTTATAGAAGACAATCTTAAATGGGCATCCAATCTTCTTCGTATGAGTTCGGTACTTCTTCCTCTCCGTCTTCCTTACATACTTATTATTCTTTCCTCGTGACTCTTCTTCTCCCACCTCGCTCACATACCATTTCAAACCGAATATTCTTAACGCAACGGGGTTCTCAACTACCACGCACATCTTCTCTTTTGCCTTGTTCATAAGCCATTCCTTGGCCTCCTTCTTACTTCAAATATCTAAATGGGCATATTACAAAACAAAAATAATAAGCATAACCATATAACATACACGATTGGAAAAAGAAAAGATAAATCATGACCATACCAAATCGTTTGCATAGTGTAGGGAAGTATCGAGCCTCAAATAATAATCGTCATCAACCGCTACAACTTACGCACAACAACAACAAGTTATGCATTAGCAATCGGAAGGAAGTTTAGATAATAAGTAAACGATTGTAATACAATCGGTGATTTAATACTATACAACGTATCAGATTATAATAAATCGGTAGTCATGTACGCATATAGTCTACCGATTAACGACATACGAAATGAACAATTCTTACGTGTAAAAACCTTCAATAATCGGAGGGACTATAAATTCATGAACCAAACGATTATTATATACCAATAATCGGACGTTTATTCATGTAGACAAATTAGATTATGAGAAATTGAAGCTTTCAATTTGGGGATTTTTTCATATTCTGTGCATATTAGTACATCAAAATATACCGATTATTAATAATCGATAGATATGTTACTAAATTTACTACCGAATATATGTCGTTCATGTCATTCAATGCATGCAGAAATCGAATTTTCACGTTCGAAAACACACACAAACGCACGTAACATGGATAACATGGGTATTAGAGTTTGTTAACAACATACCCGTATGTTTGATGAATCGTTAGCTTCGATCTCGAGTGATTCTCCATTTTCTTCCATGAAAGCGTCGTCTAGGGTTTCATCTCCATCAAAGTTTGGATCATTCAAAATATACCCCAAATCGTCATCTCTAAACGGTAGTGAACCTTGAAATTCAACAACTTCACGTCCTCCTTCTTCGTACCCATCCATGTTTATGGAAGTTGGCAAAAATCGGAAGTTGGCAACATATACCCACTTCTTCTTCTTTTTTTTTTCTTCTTCTTCTCTCACTCAATCGGGAGTTACCTCGCGATGAGTCAATTTTTTTTCCAAACACTAATATATAGACCCCAACCCTCACGATTCTGAGTTTGCTTCCGATTATTGAGTAAGAACTACCGATTATTGTTTTGGCTACCGAATATTATAGTTTTTTTCAAGGTTGAATCCGACCACTTATAATCGGTAGTGTATAAGTTTTATCATCTACCGATTATGTCGGATTGCAAATTAAAGCAAATAAGGATTTTAGAAAAAACTCATTTAGAGCAACCTATAATCGGTAGGTTTTGGAACCTATATTAAAATACGATTATGGCTACTTCCAAATCACTAACCACATGGTTAGGCCTGGCTTTGTACCCTCTTAACCTATGGATTTTGGCAAGGGTTCGATCACGGGTCTCCTTACAATCGGTAGTTTATTAAGTTGAGTAGACTACACCGATTATGGTAGATTTCAAAATTCATCACCTGAAGGATTTTAGAAAAAACTAAATTTGGGGCAACCTATAATCGGTAGGTTTTGGAACCTATCTTCCGTACGATTATGGCTACATCCAAATCACGAAACACATGGTTATGCATGGCCCTGTACCCTCGGAACCAATGGAATTTGGCAAGGGTTCGATCTGGGTCTCCTTACAATCGGGAGTTTATTAAGTTGAGTAGACTACCGATTATGGTAGATTTCAAAATTCATCAAATGAAGGATTTTAGAAAAAACTCATTTTGGGGCAACCTATAATCGATAGGTTTTGGAACCTATCTTCCGTACGATTATGGCTACATCCAAATCACGAACCACATGGTTATGCAGCTCTGTACACTCAAAACCTATGGAATTTGGCAAGGGTTCGATCGGGGATCCTTATAATCGGTAGGTTGTTAAGTTGTTAACTCTCATCGATTATGGTATATTTCAAATTCCCTTACATGAAGGATTTTAGAAAAACTCATTTTGGGGCAACCTATAATCGGTAGGTTTTGGAACCAATTTGACGTCCGATTATGGCTACATCCAAATCACGAACCACATGGTTATGCTCGGCTCGTACACTCAAGGGAGGTGGAATTTGGCAAGGGTTCGATCTGGGGCTCCTTATAATCAGTGAGGTTGTCAAGTTGGTAACGCTACCGATTATGGTATATTTCAAATTCCCTTACATGAAGGATTTTAGAAAAAACTCATTTTGGGGCAACCCATAATCGGATGTTTTGGTAATATATTTAACTCCCGATTAACGGTGCATCCAAAACACGAACCAAGTGGTTATGGCTGGCTGAGTGCACTCAAAACCTATGAAATATGGCAAAGGTTGGATCTGGGGCTCGTTATAATCGGTTGGTTATATAATTATATACCCTACCGATTATGGTATATTTCAACATTCATTACGTGAAGGATTTTAGAAAAAACTAAATTTGGGGCAACCTATAATCGGTAGGTTGTGGAACCTATTAGGCTTAGATTATGGCTAGATCCACGCTCTATCCAAGTGGTTATGGTTGGCTCTGCACCCCTCAAAACCTATGGAATTCGGCCCAAGGTCGAATACGGAGCTCCTTATAATCGGTAGTATTATAAGTTGGATAAGCTACGATTATAAAAGGGATTATTGGCAAGTATCTACACAATAACCGGTAGGTATAGTTTCAATTTAACCTACCGATTCACCTTTTAACCTCCGATTATGGTGTTGGCTCCTGGATTATATAAGGGCATATTGGCCATTTCGAAAAATCGAAGATAAGGGGTAGCTTAGATTTACGTTTGGGTGACCTTTTTTGTCTTTTAGTGTCGCCCCTAATTCTTTCGGGGTCGCCCCTAAAAGTGCTAGGTTAAAGTTAAACCGGAAGAAAAAAAAAAAAAAAAAGAGAAAAAACGCCCAAACTTTTATGTCGTTGATAATCCCAATGCAGAAAATGCATCCATAAGCCATTTAATTTTTATTTGTACGGGATATATATTTTACACAAAATTGGTTAAAAAGACCAAAATCAATAATTCCTGGGTGAAACGGACATGTAAAATTTGATACTGTTTAAATGGACGAAAATGTAAAAATAGCCAGGATGTAAACAGTTTCATCCTACCAATTTTCAAATATTTTTTCTTATTTTTAATTTATATCAGGATGCATCCAGTTTCATCCTCCTCTTTTTTAAGTTTAAGCCAGGATGAATCCAGTTTCATTTTTCTATTTTTTTTTGTCTATTTCACCCATACTAATTTTTACTCGTCCATTTGAACCATGTTTTAAAAATATTTGGACAAATGACCCATTTTCCGTATATTTTACGGGAGAAAAATCTGGTAAGTGCAGCACTTTCGCTCTGGTTGGCAAATAGGAAGCAGATCATTAGCTAAAGAAAAAGAAGAAGACAATTTGCGCTTAAGATTCCCTATGCTACTTTTTTTGGTAGTATATGGGATGAGAGTGATTAAAAGTAATCACGCAATCATGGCGAAGAAAAGAGACAAGGATGATTATCTACTAAGTGAAAAGTGGAGGAGAAAATGAAACTTGTTAGGACAAATAGGCATTAGTTATTACAGTAACTACTGGAAATACAGTAGTGCACCCAAAAGCAAAGTACCCAAAATCTAAGACATGTTTTATAATATGAACCCTAAATTTTTTATTGATGAATCATACAAAGTAATGAAAGTACAAGTTCTTGAACAGAAGTAAACCCTAATCTCACTCTCTAGACTAAGCTCTTATACCCTCACAAAATTTGATCCCCTCTACATTACCCAAGGGCCTCTATTTATAGGCATGCTAACCCTAATGGGGGACAACTCATTTTACATCGTCATGTTCTCACGAAGTTGCTTTATACTTCGCCCAGAACATTTTCCATAAAGTTTTTCCCCTTCTTTAGCCATCTTCACATGGGCTTGTCGGGACACCTGTCTCTTTTCTTGGTTCATAATTTATCTTCTTCGCGGCTTATCTTTTCAACCAAGTTACCTTACTTCGCCCTTCCGGTTTAAGTCGTTGATATCTTGTTGGGTACTCTTCGTATCTTAGGTTCTTCGGGTGAGTCTCCTCGCTTCTATACGCATCCTCGTTATACTTCGCAGAACTGACCAGTGACGAGGTAACTCTGACATTCAAATTGACAAGTCCCTGACTGGGATCTTTGAGTGAGATCTCCAGCCATACTTCTTCTTTCCATGTTTGACATGTGGCGAGCCTATTTTGTGTACCTACATTTTGCCTTTTCTTAATCCATTCGAGCCATACGAGAATGGAATAAGTATCGTTCATTTTTTCTAACCGCCACGTTCTCTATTTTCCTGCCTCCATGTGACCACGTTCTCTGGGTAACCGCTTATTGCCAGTTATCACACCTCGAACGTGCCGTCAACGCACTACGCCGGTCATCTTTTCTGTCTTATTTATATCCAATTTGACTTAGGTCTGGGGTTTCTTTTCCCCTTCTTCCTCTTTGTGTTTATCTGCCTTTGCGCTTTCTCTGTCTTCTCTGTAATTGTTGTTCCCCTTCCCAACCCTCTATTCTTCTTTCGTTATCATGGCTCCCAAAAAGGTTTCCGCAACTACTCCACTTAAATCTCTTGAGGATTTCCAAGCAGATTTCCAAAAGATGGGTTTAACCCTAACTCCTGCTGTTGATTCTTCTGTGATCCCACCCGTTGTTGCTACTCAGGACATGGAACTTAACTATAGGTGGATTCAGTCGGATACTTGGACGGCCGACAAGATGATCGTGACTGTTGGTCAGTTGAGGGCTGGATTATCTTTCCCACTTTACGATCCTTCTAACCCCATCTTTCTCGAGATTCTGGGAAAGCTGCAGTGCGGGGTTTTTCAACTCTCGGGTAACGCAATCCGCATATCCAACGAGTTTAAAGTTCGTTCAGGTAGTGGTATCTCGCAATTTCCATCAGTGGCTAAAGAATTTGATTCTCGCGACTTCAACGTGGATTCCTTCGCGGCCAACTATTCGGCGAAGTTCACAAGCATGAGAGAGAACCAGGAGTGGGGCATTGAGCTTATTCGGCACTTGTCGTGGCTCTGACCAAAGCTCTTATGTTGGATGTGGATTCCCAGCTTCGCCTCTCTGTGATGATGGTAGGCGATGTTTCTCTGGGTGGTGGGCGGCCCTTTTGTTTGGGGTTTTGATGGAAATGGGGTTCCTCGCCAAGGCCCTCTTCCTAAACATTGATATCTCGCTGGTTGCGATCCTTGGAGGCTTCGTTGGTCTGTGCCAGCCGAGGTATGACTTCATTTTTTAAGATTTTACCTTGTTTTGGGGTTCGATTAGTTCTCATATTCCCCTTCTTTTTCATCTCGTGATACCCGTTCCTGGTCTTCTCAAAACGCGTAAAGAAATTAAAGGTTGTTACTGTTAAGTCTTCAACTCCTAATCAGGTATCTACTTCGCCTATTATCCTCCTTTTGTGATAACCTTAAATTCTAACCCTTTATTCCTCGTAGGATAATACTCTTCTCGTTAAGCAGTCCACTTCGGGGTCAACAAAGGGGCGAAAAAGGCGTGACCACTCTACTCCGCCTCCTCCTCCTTCTCAGGTATCTTTACTTCGTCGTTGTTATTATTTCCTTGTTCATTTCAACCTTTTAGCCATCCTCCATGCTGAACTGGCTATTTCTCAGACTTGTGCCCCTCCTTCAGGCGAGCATAAAAGGCAACGAAAGTTCTTGGATCTGGTTTCTTTGACTTCAGTCCTAAAATCTACCATACTCAGTCTCGCATAACTACCTCTCCCAAAGTAGTTGATCCTCCTGTTCATCCCGATGTTGAGCGTCCTAAGAAAATATCGCAGAGGATCCTTCTTCCGGCGAGTAGAAGAAGCAGGCGGCTGCGTCGGTGTTGTCTAACCCTCTTTATGATCCAAATATGATATTCCTCCAAGAGGTATATGACAAAGCTCGCGAAGATCCATCCATGAGATCTCGTGCCTTAGAATCTCTGGTGACATTTAGTTCTGATGACTTCCTCTCTCAAGAGTCGTTAGTGCTGCTAAATGCCTCCATGAACTTGTCTCTCCAACAACATGCTGCTTTGATGAACCAGGTGAGCCTTTTATGCTCTTTCCGTTGTGTCTATTTCCTGTTTCAAGATTTATTTTCTGAGCTTCTATTCTTTACTTCGCAGGAAGTGAATCGTCACATGGCCAGTCTCGTGGAAATTTGACTCGTCCGCGAGAAAGCAAAGAAGGATGAAGCTCAGATCAAAACTTTGGCAAAGGAGCTTAAAGAGGAAAATGAGCACTCCATCAAGCAGGGTCAGAATATACAGAGTTTCTAAGTAAGTTCCCTCCCCTCGCAGATTCATTCTTTGCCTTAGCTTTTACTTCTGTTATTTTCTTATGTCGTATTTCGTCAAGCTCGATGCATGCAACGCCAAATGAATGCCTCCGAAACATCTTCCTCGCTGGAAGATCTTCGTGCCGAGAATCTGAACCTCGTGACCCAGAATGATTGCTATATGTCTGAGAACCAGATTTTGAATGGGAAGGTTGAGACCCTTTATTCGCAAGCGGACCATTTGTGTACTGATTGTTCTCGTAACGAGGAACTGAATTATCATCTTCACGACGAGAATGAGAGCCTCAATCTTGAACTTCAACGAGTCAGCAATTCTCTCACCACCTCGAGGCACCTTTATTCCTCGTCGTTAGTTGCCTATAAGAGACTAGAAGAAGATAACGAGCGCTTGATTAATAGTAAAAATAAGGTCGGCGTTGATCTTCGCAGATCTCGTAATAAAGCAGCTGGTTTAAATGAAAAGATTGACTGCCTGAAGAAGAAAGTGTAACTCCTTCAGGCTCAGCTAGATAGCTCGTCTCGCCCAAAGTCCGTCGATCTTCCTCTCAAGTCAAGTTTGCGGATCCTCGCAAAAACAAGGGTGCTCTTGTCATTCAATCTGGCGAAGATACTTCAAAGTCTGTCCATGCTAAAGGCTGGGATAATGCATATCACGAGTTATGTATCCAACTTCAAGATTCGGATCTAACGATCTCCGGGATGGACCATCTGCATACCGATCTCCAAGAAACCTTAAACACCACTATCTTGCAGATGGAAGGTAGCTTTAGGTGCAGTGCCAAATACTATAGGTTATGTCAAACTTCTAGTTTCTGATGTAGTTTTGTTTAGTTTTGCAGAATCTGAAAAGCGCCATAAGAGCCAAGTCCTTCACCTTACCCGCGAAAGGGGAGTTTTGCACAGAGGTTTCTCGCCTCAAGAATGAGGTCAGCGAGCTGAATGCTGATATGGACGAGATGATCGAAACTTCTACGAAGGTCGCGAAATTAGCTCGCATGAACACTCAGGAATACCTGGTATCTCTTTTTGGCAATTTCTGTGATGAACAGGGTCTTCTTCATCCTACTTTTCCTCTGGAGGTATTCTCCGATGATGAGCAGCCAAAGGACGATGATGCCCTTTCGGGTGAAGAAGAGAGCTCACTGAAGATGGCGAGTAGCGGAAGATTTTCGAGGCGAAGGTCGACAAAGGAATAAGAGTTAGGTTTGCACTACTACGAGGTATCTCAATATTTCCAAGAACACAATCACACACACAAGAAGAACAAGTATTTAACGAGGTTGAATCCTCGGGAAGGAATAAGCAATTTTATATACCACCGTATAAGTTGGAATATACAAAGCCTAAGCAGAGAAGAAGAGAACTCTTACTAGTTCTGGTGTATTTTCTCTAGTTCTCTCTATGGCTATTTATACACATCAATAGGAATGGACACATTCCTTAACAAGGATTACTTTCCTACAAGTATAGGGTTTCCTAACTTGGCTCTAAGAGACAAACCTCTTAAGCTGCTATACTTAGGACACAAGTACTTGGTTTCCTTAACCAACTAGATTTCCTAATCTAGACCTTGACCAACCTACCAACAGAGTTGGTTGGAAAATTAAATAGAGGAGTTGGTAGCTCATACAAATTACATTACTCGTAAATGTTAATTTGCAAACTGGTACGTGAAAAAAAATGTGAACACATGAATCACGAGACGGGCATTTACTTACTTCTTTTCTGTTTATATCAGGATGAATCAGTATTCACAGTAAATGAAGATGATGGATCTTGAAATCAATGAATTATTTTGGACATTACTTTCTCATCGAAAGATTATTACTCACCACCCACCACCATACATCCGAAGTCAAAAGTGGGAGGCTGTAATGGATGGAGAAAATGGTTCATTTATCCAAAATTTAAAACACATGGACGAGTAAAAAAAAAGTACGGGTGAAATAGCCAAAAAAAATAGCAAGGATGAAACTAGATTCATCCTGGCTTATACTTAAAAAAATAGCAAGGATGAAACTGGATGCATCCTGTGTAAAATAAAAATAAGAAAAAAATATTTGAAAATGGACAGATGAAACCTGGTTACATCCTCGCTTATTTTTAAATTTTTGTCCATTTAAACAATATCTTTTTAATTTTTGGCTATTTAAACAGTATCAAAACCTAAGTATTTAAACAATATCAAAACCTAAGTATCTTTTTCACCCAGAAATTATTGATTTTGGTCTTTTTTGACCAATTTTGTGTAATGGATTTCCACTTCCACATGCCTAGTTTTTTTTTTTTTTTTTTTTTTAAATCAAATTATATTAAGGCTTAGTGACCACCTCCAAGTATAGCCGAAAGCCAAACTGGTAGGGTTCTCCAAAACATAAAGAGTTGTTGTTTTTGGTAGCCCAACTAGCCAAGGCATTGGCACCTCCATTACAATTCTTAGGAAGAAATATAAACTTACAATAAGTAAATAAAGTAGCAAAATACTTAATATCTTTCAATCTTGCGTCTGTCATTGAGTTTCCTTCAAATTTCCATTCTGCAATCGAGTCATTAGTTCTTCATTATCACCTTGTATTACCAAGTGAGTTATCTTCATTTCTATAGCCTCTCCTCAAACAAAACCAGATAGCAATTACTTTTCCTTCTTCTGCTGAAAAATACGGGTAGGATTTGCCGCTCCATAGATGTTGAGATATATATATATATATATATTTAAAAACATAGTTTTGTAATATTATATCAAACTTAGAGAAATAGTGTGGTGGTATTATTTTGGTCTCCCACACTATAGACTTGGGTTCAAGTCTCATCCCATACATTTGTGTAGGTATATTATATATATATCTATATTATTTACCAAAAGTCCGGGAGAGCGGGGCCTTGGGGGTCTTGGGAGGTCTGGTGATTTGAAAAAAATAATTTTTTGCAAATTTGACTTTTGGTTTTTCAAAAACGTTTTAAGGAAATTATTCTCTAATTAATTTTCATTAATTTTGGTTTTATATTCTCAATTAGTTTTGTGATTATTACTTAAAGATTAATTTTGGATAATTAATCGTAATTTATTTCCATTAAAACTTAATTGATTCTCTTAAGCCATTATAAGGCTGGTTTTCGAAAGAGAAACGATCTCTGTTTTTCGAGTGATTCGGAGCAAGTGTTAGAGAGAGTATTTGTTAGTTTGATTTCTCATAGTGCGTAAAATTGAACAAGAGAGTATCAACCGTTTTATCACATAGGATTTTCGACAAGAATCGATTTGCTAACACACAATCAAGAGGCGAGTCGCGAAACACCTTAAAGATAAAGAAACCTACCAATCCGCGACTCAGCTGTTTGAGATTCATAATTCTGTAATCTGTTTTTGTGCTTTGTTTCCAACAATAGAGACACTTCCCCGAATTACTTCTAATCAGAAATCCTAGTTACAATAGTGCTTAATTTCCTGTTTGGACAAACAATAAGACAGAAAGAGAGAGCCAACTGGATTTATTCCTTTTCTTACGAGTAATGATAATTAATCTTCTTTATTTTGAAGATTAGAAAAATGAACAACACAATTGCCAAGAATTACTTTAAAAAAGAAATGGCATCTTTCAGGGATTTAAGTTTAAAAGAAATCCTTCCCATTTAGTGTAGACGCAGACCAATTATATGTTTCTACAGTTTGGAACTTACCATCAACTTTGCTTGGAATTTCTGCAAGAACTCATGAGCAGAGAGATTTGGAATCCCAGACATTATCACTCCATCTTTCAATAATTCATCACGTGAATTTTGGCAGGAAACAGGGACGGGACACCATTACTAGTTTCATCGATTAGTCACCAGCATACATATAAAAATCAAAAGTGGAAAGCTGTAGAGTGGTTAGGAATCCACATGTCTAGTACCTTAGAGTCAGACCCAATTGAATTTCTTTTCTTTTCATTTCGATTTTGAAATCTGTATTTCAGTATGATTATACAACTTTGATCATCATGTACTTAAAGGATACCGCATGCATATGCTGAAGAACAGAAGAGAAAGAGAAAAGACAGGAGATGCGGCGCACAACGTACCCACCCATCTGATCCCATGATTCAATTCTCTCGCAAGATCAATCAGCCATGGTGAAAATCAGCAAGGCAAGCGACATAGCAATGTGCATCATCCCACGAAATAGTGGACCAACTGTGCATCTACTACCGAAAATAGATTTTACCTTTCACCAAAACTAGTGGCATTTTCACAGTCCCGAAATGATAACATTGAATCATGCCATCCTAATTTTCTTCTCCATTTTTCATCGAGAATAAGCAAATGAAAATTCAGATTTGGTGAGATTGTGCTGCGGAATTATCAGATAACGTGAAATTTATTGGAATATTATGGACTATCATGTTTTATCGCTTTTTAAACCTGGTGTAAGTACATTTATTTATCTCCATCGCCACGTGTACTAGCAGAACCCACGTGGAGGCCACGTCATAAAGAGGGTTGACACGTAGGGGCACCCATGGTGTCTAGACGACGTGCCATCTGTCAAGGCCAACGGTCGAAGATGAGGGAGCATCCAAGGTAGATAATCCCACGCAACACCGTAGAGAGTCACTTTACCCCATCACAAGATGAGACGCAATCAGCTACCGGGATAGTCCAACCGACACGAGACGTGACAAGGAGGATCGACACCGCTTCGGGCGCGGACCTGGGCCTTAACTACTCGCATTTAATGCCGCTTAGAGGGCACGTGTCGGAAGACCAACGAAGAAAACGAGGATTGGTCCGCGTAATGGACTTAGGTATTGCGAGCGCAGAGTGACAGGATGTCCGCGGACCACCCATTTAACACAAGAAGATAAGATCTCAACAACTCTTTGTCAGTGGACCCACTCGATTTGGCTATATATATGTGCATCCCTTCCACAAAGAGGGGGTAGCGAGTAGAACCGAGAGATAGGAGAGAGAATAGGGAGAAGTAAGTATGAGTACCAACCCGTGAGGGTGATGAACATCAAAAATCTTGTGATTACTTTTGTAACCGTTTACTTTATAGTGAATATCCCCAGATCCGTGGACGTAGGCCTTAGTGCTGAACCACGTAAACCTTCGTCTCCTTTACGTTTAGCATTCGTATAGTTTTATTTAAGTGTTGACATCTTAGTTCTACCGTTTTTGGATGTTGAGGAGATCATGACAAACCCGTGGGGTTTGGAATCAGTGAATCATCATCTATCTATGCATATCATACTTTATTCACACTTTAATGTGTGTATTCAATTCATGTTGAGATTGGTTGTGAATGCGTGGATACCACCACCGGGTTTCCGCGTTCACAATATGGCGCTAGAAACAGGGACTTTGTCCCGGTAAAAAGATTTATCTTTTCATGTGACTTTATAGCCTCTACTTCAAAAATTTTACTAAAAGCACAAACAAATCTATATTTAAACTCATTTTTCACACACATCCGGGTCTTTTGTACTTTTTCGCTGAGATCTCGAGTCTTTACGAACACAAACTAGCGAGATCCATGTTTTTGGGCTATTTTTCACACATATTTATGTCTATTGAATTCTCTACCAACAGATGGGCATTGTGTAACCTTAAAACCAACGAGATCTCCGTGTTTTAACCGGATACTTCAAACAACTTCCACCAATAGATTTGGACTTTTACAAACAACAACCCATGGACCTTATCCCTGCTAAATCCGCATCCGTCTATGTTTTTCGTATTGTTCGCCAAACTAACGACTTGAGCACACTCATCGCCACTAGAAATCGAGCTTATGAAATCAAGTTTGAACTAACAACTAACCCGTGGACTTTTTGTCTCGGTTTACCTCCATGCTCTCGTGCGGGAATATTACAATGGAAAGGAACAAAGATGCCGGAAGACAAAGGTACCTTCGAAAGAGACGCCTAGGACTACGCCAGTAATGACAAGGAGCAAACAAAATGGCGTGGGACTCACAACCAGGGACAAGACGCAGAATGGAGCGGAAAGCACATTCCTTTCGGATGACGGGCATCATTGCAATGGAAGCAAAGAAGGACGCGGCGGAAAAAGTCACACCTACCGAAGGAACTTCTCAAATGATCGCTTCCAAAGTGACGTACTGCAAATCGGCTTATTGAACCTCGAGAACAAGAGCAGAATCAATAGTCCGTAACCCTCCTTATGGGATGCCACTGATCGATGAACAAAATATACCATCGCACGCAAGATCCTACGGAATAACCGAAAGTGGGTAGACGGCTAGTAGAGGGAGTAATCACCGCAGCCCCCCGAGGGACAAGCTCGGATACATGGTAGGAACAAATCAGAATCAAACCAGTCAAAGACATGATTTTGGCGCAATTAGAAGAGCTAAAAAGGAATCGGCGTACATACGCGGACGCGGTGGCCTTACTAGCCCAGGAGAACCAAAGCAATTAAGAGAGAAGATCCTCCAAAGCGCGAGCTAGAGAATCGCAGGATGAAGCTAATTCTCACGGTACAAAATAGAGACCGAGGATGATCCTCGAAAACATCCCTGCAGTAGTCAATCAAAAAGGAACACCCCAAAAGGGTGAGCGATCAATAGAAGGATTGACCCGGACTACCACCCGGAAACCTCGGACTACTATGATGAAGAAGAGGCCACAACTTCACAACCTACAAGAAAGACACGGACTTCCATTCACAAACGAGCATTGTTTGGCAATGGAGAATCTCCGTGCGGAAATGCTAAGCGGAAATCAATCAAATCAAGACCGAGCAAGGAGGTGGAAGATTAGAACAGGTCATGAAGGAGGCCAGCACTACCCCACTAGCACGGCAGTTGGATACGGCTACCATTCCACAGAAGTTCCCGGTCCCATCCTTTGAGTGTTACGACGGATCCGCGGATACCGCAGCTCACCTACGATATTACAACAGGGTAATGGCCAGGTGGGATCATGACGAAGCTATACTATGCAGATATTTCCCTTCAAGCCTGAAGGGATCCGCGTTATCTTGGTTTGATAATCTCTGCCGGGATGCATTGGTTCGTATGATCAGCTCACCGAAAAATTCTTGGCCACCTACATGTATAACAAGGTTGTGAACACAGGAATGGACAAGCTCTTCTCACTTGCAATCAAATACAAAGAATCCATTCGAGAATACACGGATAGGTGGCACAAGATATGTCAAGCCATAGGACATGTGGATCCCGTGGTAAGTATAAATTGTTACAAATGGGGACTTTACAGGATGAGCCCATTGTTTGTCGAAATCCACTGTACCTCCCCAACCACAGAGGGAGATTTGAGGATAATCATCGAAAAACATGCTAGATTAGAAGAAATTCAAAGAGAGAACCCAAGAGCACAGGCTCAACGACCCCCATTTAACCAACTCCGCTAACTAACAAAATGAGATCCAATAACACCAAAAGGATCGGAAGGATGACCACAAAAGGGGTGGAAGAAAGTTTGAAGACCGAGTCTACACGAAGCTCAATGCCAGCTATTCACGCATTTTAAAGGAGCTCAAGGATCGCGAAGACTTAGACTGGCCATGGTCCAAAGGGAAACAACCACCGGCCTCGGCAGAATCCAAAGAGTACTTGCGATTTCCACTGCTTCTACGGGCACCCAACCGAGAAGTGCAAAAATCTCAAGATAGCGATACAAAAGCCGATTGATGCGGGGGATCTCAAAAAATATATAGAAAAGGCCGGAACGGAAGATAGAGCCAAACGCAAAGAAATCAGTCCGAGATACCGAGGGTAATCGCACATCGAACACTATATCCTGCTCGAAAGCAAAGAGCCAACCCTAACGACACAAATAGGGAAACGACTGAGAAAGCAATTTGAAGATTACTGCGAGCTTTACAGTTTAGATGGAAAGGAAGTGGAAGATCACGAGGAGTGGATGAACGCACCTCTAACCTTTGAGGCCGAGGATATTGAGGATGACATGGAAGATCACAATGATCCACCGATCCTCACCTTGCCAATCGCGAGGATGCAACATAAAGAAAATCCTCATCGATGGAGGAAGCTCCAGTAAATGTCTTGTTTTACGATACCTTCAAACGCATGGAGCTTAACGATGAGCAACTCTTGACTTCGCACTACACCATCTATGGGTTCAATGGTACGGCTACGAAGCCTCTTGGGGATATTATCTTACGGTGGACGCACCCCATGAAAGTCGACACCCGTCAAATGTGGTGAACACGCCTTCGCCCTACAACGCCATTATTGGACGAAGATGGGTCCACAAGCTTAAGGGAGTTGCAGCCACCTACCATCAATACCTTAGGTTTCCTACTCCCCTAGGAGTAATGGAGATCAAGGGTGATCAAGCTTCCGTAAAGGAATGTCACGCGATGCAAATACAACTCAACAATGAAGAAGATGAAAAAGGAGAACCCGCGGGGGCTCGGAACAAGGCTATATCTAAAGACAAAGCCATCGACGAATACTTGGAAGGGATCTCGGGAAAAAGCTTGTCTAAAGGGAACTCAGAGAGGAAACACGGAAGCCTCAACATCAAATGCTAACCGGGCGCTCTCGCAAACAAAGAATACGAGCCTACCAAATAGGAATTAAAGAAAGTCCCCACCTTGGGAACCAAAGCCCACGTTCACATCCTTGGAGGCGGTGAAGGGAAGTTAACATAGGGACGGAGCAGCATCCAAGAAAGATCAAGATAAGAACTCTAATGGACGGAGAACGCGAAGCCTCACTAATAAAACTACTAAAGGAATACGCGGACATCTTCGCATGGAAACTATCTGATATGCCTGGAATAGACCCAAAGACAGTACAACATGAGTCTGCGCATTAAACCCGGCACACCCCCGTACGACAAAAGATACGAAAGGTGGCTACGAGTATCACAAAGCAAAGAGGGCTGAGCCGCGAAAGCCGTTGGAAGCCGGTTTATAAAAGAAGTCAAATATCCCACTTGGATCTCTAACATGGTAATAGTACCAAAGAAGAATGGAGGGGTCGGGAATGAAGCATCGATTTCACCAACTTGAACAAAGCATGCCCCAAGGATAGTTATCTCTGTTACCCGAAGATTGATCGGCTAGTCGACGCAGTGAAGGATACGAAGAGTTATCATTCATGGACGGATACTCCCGAGTACAACCAACTATTTTTGGCGAAGAAAGAAGATCAAGAAGATATTGCATTTTATACACCCCACAGTCTTTATTGCTACGTAAGGATGCCTTTCGGACTCCGGAATGCGGGAGCAACGTACCAAAGAATGGTCGATGCTATTTTCAAGCCATGGATCGGCAGGACCTTAGAGGTCTATGTTGACGATATGCTCGTAAAGAGCAGGTTAAGGAATAACCACCACCAGGACCTGAGGGACATCTTAGAAGATATGAGAAAGCACAATATGAAGGTAAACCCGAAAAATGCACTTTCGAGTAACATCGGGAAAATTCCTTGGGTACTGGTGACAAAAAGAGGCATTGAAGTAGATCCCGCAAAAATCCGAGCCATAGTAGACATGCCATCTCCAAAGAAACTAAAAGAGGTACGAAGCTCAATGGATCCTAGCGCCCCGGGAAGATTCATCTCAAGATCCCGGATAGGTGCAAACTCTTTTTCAACATACTAAAAAGGGGACGAAATTTGAGTGGACTGACAGAATGCGAAAAGGCTTTCTTGGGCATCAAACGGTACTTCCAGCGAAATCCCCATCCTTCGAAACCTGGACCGGACGAGGTTTTGGCACTATACATTGCGGCAAATGCACGATGCAAGAAGCGCAAAGTGCTTGTCGAGAACCCACACAAAGGAGGAGCAACCGATCTACTATGTCGACAAGACCACGAATTCCGCTTGAAAGAAACTACACAAGAATCGAGCTAATCTTAGCCGTCGTATGGTCTACCTTAAAGCCGAGGACGTACTTCTTAACGCATGACATACGTATCCCATGTCGAGCACCCTTAGAGACCATCCTCAAAGGGCGGGAAAGGTAGACGCATAGCAAAAATGCAGCACGTACCTCGACCAATTCAACATCCACTATGAGCTCCAACACTCCCAGAAATCGCAAGTATTAGCGGACTTTCTAGCAGACCTGCCTTTGGATAACGAAGAAGAGGTGCGCATACAATGATGGAGGGCCGCGGGCGCCCCAGAAATAGAAAAGCACAAGGAACCAAATAATATTCTTGAACCGGTAAACCCACGACAATGGGAGGTCTTTGTCGACGGCTCCAAAAATAGAGAGGGCGGGGATAGGCATCGTCATCACCACACCCACTGGGATAGGATCGTGCACGCATTGGGTTGGAATTTGAAGGCCATACAAATAACATCGTAGAGTAAGAAGGAGTGGTCCACGCTCTCCGCTTGATAATTGAATTAGGGATACAAGAAGTGCGGTTGACAAGTGACTCACAACTAATCATACGACAGATAGGCTACGAATACAATGTGTATGACGAAACATTGATGGCGTACATGGCTCTGGTGCAAACATTGGCTTCCCAAATACCAAAATCAAATTAGACATCTGCGTAGGAAGGAGCTTAGACACGCAGATGCCCTGGCATATATATCAGCCATGCTTAAAAATGAGGATGTCAAAGCAATCAAGATAACAAGAGTGTACGAACCATCCGTCAAGCCCCAAGAAACATGCGCGGCTAACCAACCCAAATCTAAGGAGGAAGATATCTCTGATGATGATGTCGGAGAGCACATATTCGACGACTTCGGCGATGACATCACGCGACAAGCTGATGAAGACGACGATTACAGTCAGGAAGCAGATTGGAGAATCGAAATCCACTCTTTCCTTAAGAGGGAAACTCCCCAGATACCAAGCGGGCTAGGAAAGTACAATCCAGAGCAGGGATGTACGAGTTAAGAGACCAAACCTTATACAGAAAATCATTACTCGGGCCAGTTCGTCGCTGCCTATCCCGATCAGAGGGACATATCATTTTGAAAGATATCCATAGAGGAGACGCGTGGAATCACGGTGGAATGAGGTCCCTAGTAGCAGATAAGGCGAAGACGCAGGGCTACTGCGGCCAACCATGATCCGAGATGCAGCTAGAATAGCGAAAAGGTGCGAATAATGTCAAAGATTTGGTAAACGAATCCACGCCCCAGCCACAAAGTTGAACTTTGTGGCTGGGGCGTGGCCCTTTGGGAAATGGGGTATCGACATAGTAGGCCCACTCGTATCAGGGACCGGGAAAAGAAGATTCCTAATAGTGGCAACAGATTATTTCAGCAAGTGGGTAGAAGCAAAGGCACTGGCAAGAATTCGGGATTCAGACGTGTTTACTTTTATTTTTCAAAATATCATCTGCAGGTTTGGCATCCCCGCAGAGATAGTTTTCGACAACGGTAAACAGCTACAAGGAAAGAATATCGACTTGCCGTTCGACACCCTCAAAATTCGAAAGAACAAATCCACCCCCATATATCCACAAAGCAACAGACAAGCAGAAGCCACAAACAAAACTTTGGCACTTATCCTTAAAAAACAACTAGACGAGTACAAGGGGCGGTGGTGTGAGCAGTTACGTAACGTTCTATGGGCATATAGGACGACTTGAAGATCAGCTACCGGAGAGTCTCCGTTCTTACTCACATACGGAGCAGAAGCAGTAATCCCTACGGAAATCCTACTTCCAACAACAAAGACAGAAGCATGGGAAAAGAACCTCACCACGGACATGATGTTGGAAAAGCTTGACGAATTCGAAGAAAGGAGAGAGCCGGCACTGCAAAGAATGGAAAACTACCAACGCAGGCTAGCCAGAGAATATAACAAAAAAGTGAAACTTAGGAATTTTGTAGAAGGGAAGTATGTGTTGAGAACCATTCCCCAATACCAGCGAGAAAAGAAGTGGGGAACACCAACTTGGGGAGGACCCTGCGTAATACAAGACATCGCAGGAAATGGCTCTTACTATCTGTGTAACCTGAAAGGGGAAATCCTCATGCATCCGTGGAATGCCAAATATCTCAAGCCATACTACCCATAACCTACCACCTGCGTATGCATTTCAGAAGAAGAAAACGGACTTACAAGTCCACATGTCTCTATCTCTGACAAAGGAGTAACGCGCCTTAACTTTTCAATCAATACAAGCTTTCATTTTCAAGTGTCATATTCTATTCATTACCCACACACATTTCAATTTATTCAAAATCACAACCTATACCATATGAGACACATGTATATACTACTTACACAATGTACATTGTAAACCATACCACATCTTAATAAAACATCGATACTATCGTTACCCCGTGGACGTAGGCCTTAGGGCTGAACCACGTAAATCATTGTGCAGTTACTATTATTAAGAACTGGCATATACTTTAACAAGAAGGATGTCCCGCACAAAGTGTGGATCATACCCACTGCAATATACTGGGCAATATCCTACGCAAAGCACACATACAATATATCGGGGCATACACATGCGATCTCTCGGAACTCCTCCGTAAGCGTCTATAAGTGTATGACCAGGGGGCGACTTCCCTCAGAATGAGATACCCGAGCAATATTACAAGCCACGAACTCAATGGAATATATCCTTGAACGTCGGACAGACCCCCACCGTTCAGAAATCCTCTGGCCAAGGAATTAGCTGGACGGGGTGCAAGGTCACAAGACAATTCCGGGGATATCAACCTACGGAATTGCACAGACAATACACTTTCTCAAATTCAAAGATTGATATCCGTGAATTATGAACACCACGGAATTACTCATTATGTTTAACTTAATTTGTGAAGCTGATAGAGGCAAATTCAACAAAATTCAAATTCAGATTTAAACACCAAAGTTTGATCTAGTACATGGCAGTTGATTACAAGCCTAGCAAGAAAAATAGCAAAAACGCCAAAAAGGATAAGCAACTGAGATCAATCCCTAGCATACTAGCTACGATCTACTGAGAAGGAGCATTATCAGTAGGTTTATCCTTCAGCGATGAAGGAACACTACCACCAGAGGAAGGTCCAGAACAACCTGACGGGAGCGCGGGTACGGGACACCGAGTATAATTCTTGGTTAGCCCATGGCTCTTCTTAAGATCCAGTTCAATCTCACCGAGAGTCCTATTAATCTCTTCGGCCAGCTGCTTACGAGCCATGAATCCTATGGCTACGCTCTTCATCTCAGCCTGATTTAAGGAAGTGGAAAGCTGATCTACCCTTTGATTGGCCTGCTTCAACGTTTCTTCCTGAGACAAGGCCAGGCCACGATGATAATTAACTTGGCCCTCCAATTGAACTACCTTAGCCTGAGCTTCGGCAAACTTTCCATCCGCAGCTTTAAGCTGTCCTTGGAGCTCTGCGGACAGTAGAGGAAGACAGTGAGTTATAACAAATACAATACAAAGCACACTCGATGAAAACAACGTATACCTTCACAATGTTCAACCGCGGAATCCCTTTGCTTCGCGGCATAATCATATTCATTTGATAACCTATCATAATCTACCCGAGAAGATTATGAGCATACTGACTCGCGCTTAGGTCATCTCGAAGCATCGAGTCCGAATGACGATATCGATTAACCTCATCATTCTTCGATTCCAACCCCTTGTTAAGACGATACATAGTCACCTCTAAGTTTTTCTCACACTCAACCTGACGGGCCACATCGGATCGAGACGCGGATAAGGCACTACCGAGAGCGCCCAGTTCTGCCCTAGCGTCGTCCCTTTCCTTAGCAAGACGTTGCATATAAGCCCGCACATCCGAGGGATGAGAAGATCGCGCCTGCCGCAGCTCGTCTTCCATAACATTAAGCTTAATTTCCAAAGAGGAAATTTGACCGCGGGCTTTCTCAAGATTATCCCGCGTCCATAAAAGAGCCCCGTTGAATAAATGACGGTCATGATTGTTTTGATTTTGCGTATCTACCAAGCAAAGCTTTTTCTTACGCCATTCTTCTACCATAGCGTTATGAACATCCCGCAGCGGGCATTCCATTTCACGATTCACTCTTAAGTTTTTCAACTAACTCAAGAATACGACCTTTTTGACGGGTTCTCTCATTCCGAAGCCACAACAATTCAGGGACTCCACCCACTGAAGACAATACAGCGGAAGGAGGGAAGAATAAAATAACTCAGAACATATGAGGAACATGTAACTATCAAAGAAGAAGAGACACAGACCTGAAATAGACGAAGAGTTCTTCTCAGCAACCGCTAACTTGGCCTTAACCGAAGCCAGCTCAGAACGTAGCTTCGCCTCTTCCGCGTCCTGCTGCTCCTTACGCTTAAGTAGACCCTTCAGCTCTGCTATTTCCTCATCTTTAGCGGAGACCGCAGCTTCAACGCTCGTAAGTGTTTCTTCACAATATCGGAGCTTCCCTTCTAACTTGAGAGACTTAGCCTTAAAGAGACGGTAAAGATGGTGGTTACAATACTCACTCCTCATCATCTATCAATCAAAAAAGGAAATTAGTTCACAACACATTTAAGCAATATCAGGGGTAGAAAGAGCAGGACAAACCTCCAATAACCGCTGCTGGGGATAAGCAGATCGGTACCCATCGGCAATGGCCATCATGCCAAAGAACCGTAGGGGGATCTACCACGAGATCAATCCCACCGGCCACAAGATTCTTGCCCCACCTCGATCTACCACCTCCTCGGGGGTTAGCTCTATATGTCAACGGGTAAAAGAATCCGAACTCTTTCCCCTTCAATCACGGGGGCAGGATGAGGCACGACAAGCAAGTTTTTCTTTTGCAGCCACGCCAAAAAAGCATCATCGCCATCCGCGACCAAGGACCGCGAGAAATCATCTGAGGAAGAGTCTGAGGGTTTCCCACCAAGCGAAGCACTAGCATTACTTAGCCCCAAAGCCCCGCCAGCAGTGGAGGAGGCACTAACCCAACCTCGGGATGCACTCTAAAAACCCCGACATCGGATCCGCGTGTGGGGTCATCTCCGCAGCCCTTAAGAACACTCCGGGCAGAGTGAATTCCGAGACAAGCCCCATAACGTGGCCATGTCAAACGATTGTTCCCCGGATAAAACCCTACCAAAGGAAAACTCGCAATAAGCATCCCCATCCTTGTCACCACTACCGAGAGCAATACCCTTACCCTTGTCCACAACAACCCCACTTGACTTAGTAGCCCCCTCAGCCTGATCATCACCACCACCACCCGGTGGCCTGATCATCACCACCACCACCAGTGGCCTGATCATCACCACCACCACCCCCAGTAGCCTGATCATTACCACCATCACCAGTGGCCTGATTACCATCACCTCCACCAACACTCCCACCGGCAATACTATCTACTTCTTGAACGGGTGGAGAAGTTTCAATTCGCTCTTCCCCATCGGAAACATCCTCATCACCATCCACTGGACTGTTCACATCCTCGAAATGTGTCGAACCCTCGGTGGGAGAATTCGACGATTGCTTAGGATTGATCTTCTTATTTCTCCGCACCTACAACACATAATGATAAAAGAGCCATTGGCATCTCCTTTCCTTGGCATAATCAACATTATTTAAGGAAACGAAGGGGCATATATACGTAGAAAACGAACAACACACCTTAGCAACATTAGTATCCTGCGGAAGAAGGTGAGCATCAGAGATATCTTCGTCTTCCACGTCATCAACATCGCGATTATAAGCAAAATCCATACCTGCAAAACTCATCTGCCAAGGGAAGTAATGGGCATAACGAGCGAGAGAAGCTTCGCGATGAGGACTATCAACAGTAGGTTGCCAACCATGGGGTCCAGGGACCCAACCATAGGCCCACGGACCAACGACTTCAAGAACAGTAGCAGAACATTCATAGTCGTGATCACGCTTGATTCTCTCATCAGCGGGAATAGGAAGACCTTCAGCACCAGGAACCCTCACCATCTTGGAATCACTTACGTCGCTCAAAAGTCGAACTTCCCCATTAACCGGAGCAATGTTCTGCAGACTCACAGACCATGGCTTACGAGTATTCTTGTTAACGTAATCACCAAAGGATTTGTTGAAATTCTCAGGAGTATACCACCCTTTCTCCTTTTCTAATTTAGGGGCATAGCAGGTCATCATCGTTTGCCCCTTGCTACGAAGATATCATTCTCGGAGATGGCGAAGATAGTTTCCTGTCAACTATTGCACCCCACGATTATGACTTTTCTTGGCAGTATCACGACTAGACAAGACCCGGTTGTGGAAATCATCACCGGCTTTATACAAAGGCAACATCAAACCAGCCTCGAAGGCACCCACGGTCGTCAGCAAGTGAAAGGCATCATACTGGTAGTTGGTAACCATCTCATAAGTTATATCTTTATCAGGGGCATAAAAACTTACTTGGAAGTGCTGAAGACCGTGCTTTAACTTGAAGGCCTCAAGATCAATGTGTCTGAAAGTAAATTTTTTATTACCCAAAGATAAAGGACGAAAAGTAACAGCAAAGTCATCCTCGAAAGCATCTTCCGCAGAACTCACTGCCTTCTTCTTAGGAGGAACAATATCTCCCGAAGATTCTATCTCCGCAGCCTTTCTCTTCGAAGGATGAGTCTTAGTTGACTTACTTGAACTAGGCACAGGGGGATTAGTCCGCGGTGGAGGTTTGATGCGGAGAGGCTGCACATCTAAAGGATCAGTGCGCGGATTCCGCTGCTTCTTAGGAGACCCACCTCTAGGGCGATTCACGGCATATCTAGACCCCTGCGGCGGATCACCCTTTTTAAGCGAAGGCCTCTGACCAAGGGACGAGGATGTTCGTCCATCCCGAGGGTTATCATGGGTAAGTGAAGGCGAAGCTCCACCCCTGATATTGGAATCACTCCGAGGAGATCTGTGAGGACTTGACGGAGGAGTTTGGTAAGGAACCCGGATGATCGGACATATGCGAGGGGCACAAACACAAATAAAAGTGCAAATCGGGCAAGACAGATCGAAAAATAAGAAAATCTCAAGAACAGCAGCAAACGTGAAGAGAACCCTAGATTTCATCCACGAGTACTTAAATTCTCATACTATTATTCAGACTTAAAAGAAGAAAAATAAAATCAAAGCATGGGCGATGAAACATACGGCTCAGCAGCGTCAACTCTCAAATCCCAGGATATACATAAGGTTAAATTCATCCTCAAAGAGTAAAGCAGCAATAGCAGGAACGAAGGTGGCGACTTAAGGCGGCAATAAAGCGATAACGACGATAGCAGCACGCCAGCAACAATGGTGTCGAGAGAAGTTAAGAAGGTGAAGAAGACAATAGAACAGAGAATAAACAGAGAATGTGAATTTAATTCACATTCTTTCATTCTTCCCTTTTTATAAGATCAAGAAAAAAAACCGTCCACTACCCAATGGGCAGTTATGGCCGGATAGGGGAAACGTGCACAATAAATGCAGGTAGCACCTTTTTAGGAGAAGTTATGAGGAGGGAGATAAAAACGTACCACACGATTCTTCTTCCCACAAAATCTAGCGCCCAGTCGCAAGAAGAAGGGAAAATTGTAAGTACATTTATTTATCTCCATCGCCACGTGTACTAGCAGAACCCCACGTGGAGGCCATGTCATAAAGAGGGTTGACACGTAGGGGCACCCATGGTGTCTAGACGACGTGCCATCTGTCAAGGCCAACGGTCGAAGATGAGGGAGCATCCAAGGTAGATAATCCCACGCAACACCCGAGTCACTTTACCCCATCACAAGATGAGACGCAATCAACGGAGTGGGGATAGTCCAACCGACACGAGACGTGACAAGGGAGGATCGACACCGCTCAAGGCGAATCGGGACCGCCCCAACTACTCGCATTTAATGCTGCTCATAGGGCACGTGTCAGACGACCAACGAAGAAAACGAGGATTGGCCCGCGTAATGGACTTGGGTATTGCAGAAGCCGCAGAGTGACAGGGATGTCCGCGGACCCTGCACAGAACACAAGAAGATAAGATCTCAACAACTCTTTGTCAGTGGACCCACTCGATTTGGCTATATATATGTGCATCCCTTCCACAAAGAGGGAGTAGCGAGTAGAACCGAGAGATAGGAGAGAGAATAGGGAGAAGTAAGTATGAGTACCAACCCGTGAGGGTGATGAACATCAAAGATCTTGTGATTACTTTTGTAACCGTTTACTTTATAGTGAATATCCCCAGATCCGTGGACGTAGGCCTTAGTGCTGAACCACGTAAACCTTCGTCTCCTTTACGTTTAGCATTCGTATAGTTTTATTTAAGTGTTGACATCTTAGTTCTACCGTTTTTTGGATGTTGAGGAGATCATGACAAACCCGTGGGGTTTGGAATCAGTGAATCATCATCTATCTATGCATATCATACTTTATTCACACTTTAATGTGTGTATTCAATTCATGTTGAGATTGGTTGTGAATGCGTGGATACCACCACCGGGTTTCCGCGTTCACACCTGGTTAAATCGGGGCCTATAGATACATGACAAAAAATAGTCATTGAGAAGTAATTTCTAGAAACCCCTTATCCACTATTTATGTTAAGAACGCGCAATTGGGGGATAAAAAAAGGAATTGGGGGATACAAGAAAAGGACAAAAACTGGATCCAAATATCAATTCGGGGTCACCCCTTATCACAGTATTTTTTTAAATCCTAATCTACCCCTCACTAATCAGGTTTATTGGTTAATAATAATTAGTAAAAATCTTAAGATTTTTTATAAATGATTAGTATGTGTTTTATTTGTTTTTGGGTGAGTGAGGTGAGAGTAGAAGGAGGGAAAAAATATTTTGAGAGAGAATTTTTTGTGGAAAATGGAGGATGATTGTGAAGAGAGGATTGCTGCTGCTGCTGCTGAATCTTTAGCTCAACTACAACAAGGAGCATATCTTGAATCTTCAGCTAACGACAACAACTCTCAATTGCAACTCATTGTTGAGCCAACACCCTTGAATGATGATTTTGACGAGTATGGAGAGTTTCTTGAAGAACCAACACAAGAAAGTAAACTTGCACAACACACTAGCATCCCCCAACACACAGTAAAGTTGCTAAGATGTCGAAAAATCGAATTTTTCTTTAAACCCGCCATTTTTCATTAAAAACCTCGATGCCGGCATGGTCGTTGTATGAATACCATGCCGGTAGTCAAAGAACCGGCATGGTATTCATACTACGACCATGCTGGGAAATGATATCCCCGATTTGAATTATAAACCGACGCAGAATTCTACCAAACAACTATCTTGGACACGAAGTTAACCTTTTTACCTAACAAAGAATATACTACGGGAATATTCAACCGGCATGGTTTCATTGATCGGTTACCATGCCGGTATTGAATGAAAAACATACAGGAAACAATTCCATCCCAAACCAAAAACCGGCATTGAAACTTAATAAACATCAACCGAATTTAGTACCTGCCGTAGAACCATCAATATCGATAATGCGGCAGCAAAACCGACGTTGTTCGATTACAACTTTTCAATGCCGGTACCTACAAAAACATGCAGAATAAATGTTTTCCAAAGCTAAATTCCAGCATTCAATATCAATTATTTTTAATGCCGGAATTGTGTCTACCCTTGGAACAATATGTTACGATAATGCCGGCATCCTGGCTTCCGGCGTTTTCTTACGAAACAATATGCCGGAATAGGTTTCAAATTTGGTCTTCCGTTTTGGTTAACTTAGGCAATGCCGGAAAAATTGTCGAGCATGCCGGTACGGGTTTCCGTCATAGTGTTTTAATGTTGTTTGGAACTAATTTTCATTCGATCCTTAGGTGGTGACATATATTGATCCAACAAATGCAAAGCCGCTTTATCGGGATACGTCGGAATACTATAAAATCCCTCCGGTATATGACCAAATAATACTTTTCACCTAGTATCTTGAACATTACTAATGGATTGCTAGTAACGAACCTTCTGATGAATGCGAAATTGTTCCTATGTAGGGAATAACAGATCGAAAGGAAGCAATCGCTTGGGCTAAAGAGACGGCTCTTAAGAACATGTGTGTGTTGGTGAGGAACACCGAAGGTTCGAAGAGGCGTTTTGAGATGGCTTGTGAGAGAAGTGGGAAATACAAGGAGAAAAATAGCCACAAGAGAAAGGATTATGTATATCCAAAGAAGACTAATAGGGTATACAAGACTCGTACGAGGAAGAATGATTTCCCTTTTAAGCTTGTATTCCGTTTAAATGACATGAACAATTGGGATTGTGAGGTTTTGTGTGGTCATCATAACCATCGGGATCCGAAGATTTTGTTGGTCACTCCTTAGTTGCAAAGCTAAAACCTGACGAGTTCGAGGATGTAAAGAGATTGACCAAAGCATTTATCAAACCGAGAAAAATTCTCGGAGGCTTCAAGGAAAAGGACGAGACTAACGTGTCTTCTCTACATACAATTTATAGTGCACAAGCAACTATTAGAAGGGTGGAATGGGAAGGGAGGTCCGTTATGCAATAATTTGAGAGGATAGCTTGGGATCACAACTACACGCGTATCATTAAAAGAGGTCCGGACAACAAGCCCCTTCAAATATTCATTTCGCATCCTTTGCTTTCACAATTGGCAAATACATGTTGTGGTGTTCTTTTGATGGATTGCACCTACAAGACAAACAAATACAATATGTCGTTGTTCAACATCGTGGGGCAAACCTCGGACAAGGTAACATTCACATTGGCTTGGTGTTTAATGGAAAACGAGAGGGACCATAATTATCATTGGGCATTACGACAATTGAAGTTGTTCTTCCGGAAAATCAACTTCCGAGGGTCATCGTAAATCGATAACGATGCCGCATTAATGAAAGCAATATCCGACGTCTTCCGGACGCACAAAATTTCCTATGTACATATCATATACGTAATAATGTGATAAAAACTTGCCATGCCTTGTTTGAACCCGCAAAGGCGGATATTAAGAAGAGAATGATGGTACAACTAGAGGAAGATGTTTGAAAGAAAAAACTATCCCCCGAAGAAGAAGAAGATGAGAGAGGCAAGATAAAGGAGCGAGTGGACAAAGAACATGCGGAAAATCATAAAAAGTGGTTGGAATTTCTAAGAGATTGGGAGAAAGTTTATTGGTCTCTTACCGAGGTTATGTACGAAAAGAGATTGGAGAAGTTTATTGCCGATTGGAACGAAGTTTATCCGACCGCCGTTTGGTATTGTCGAACTCAATGGATGGATAAGTTCAAGGAAAAATTTGTACGTGCATGGAAAAACCGGTATAGACACTTCAAGACGGAAGCAACTAGTGCAGCTGAGGTTGCTCATGGGAGATTTAAAGATCCCATCCAGTCCGGTCAAGGAAATGTGGTTACGGTCACCGAGGCAATGGAGCAATACTTTAAGCAAGATATCAATAGGATCAAGGAGGCTTTTGAGAAAAGATCAATGGAAAGGTTGACTCCATTTCTTCGTTATGGTAACTTTCTCCAAGGAATAGAATTCAACATCTCTCATTGGGCAATAAAACATATGATGAGACAAATGGAATATGAGAAAAATTACGGAAAACCGGGTGATGTGTGTATTTGTCCCGACATGTCTTCATTGGGGCTTCCATGTCGTCATATGCTTGTGAAGTATGAAGAACTGATACCTATTGAGGTTATTGATCCGTTTTGGAAGCAACTATCTTTCGACCCCACCCCCTCCCCCCCCCCCCCACCCCCCCACCCCCCTTCGGGAGATCCTGGCAATCTCCATGTGATACAAACGAAGCAAAGAAATTCTTGAAGCTTACTCACGTGGCACCTCGGTAAGCCGACAAGTCTTGTTGAGCCAACTAAGGCTAATTACTCGTCCATGGATTGCACAAAGCGAAGAGCCAAGAAAGGGAGATCCAACAGAAGACCACAAACTAAAACAACAAGGAAAAAACAAAGGGTAGAATTGAAAGAAATGACTCAACGTGAAGAAGAACTCGCGGAAAGTAAGAAACGAGATCTAACCGCATGTGAGATTTCGGAACAAAGGTTCGTGGAAGCGCAGGTTCCAAACAAAAGAGGTAGGCCGAGGAAGGAACCGCTAAGTCAACAACAAACGCAGAAATCCGTATCCACACCAAAAGCCAACTCATCGGAGGTTCCAAAGAAAAGGGGTAGGCCGCCAAAGGTATCATCATCCAGTGACAAAGAGTAACAAGGTGAGCATTCCAAAGCCATGCCCATAGTCGATCTAGCGGAGATTCCAAGGAAAAGGGGTAGGCCGCCAAAGGTAACATCATCTAGTGACAAAGAACAACAAGGTGAGCATTCCGAAGCCATACCCATAGTCGATCTAGCGGAGGTTCCAAGGAAAAGGGGTAGGCCGCCAAAGGTAACATCATCTAGTGACAAAGAACAACAAGATGAGCATTCCGAAGCCATACCCATAGTCGATCTAGCGGAGGTTCCAAGGAACAGGGGTAGGCCGCCAAAGGTATCATCATCAAGTGACAAAGAACAACGAGGTGACGAGGCAAAGGTGGTGACAAACCAAAGTGATAGCAAAGTTGACGTAGTTTTAGTTCGAAGGGGAAGGGTAGCCAAGAAAGTACGGACTCCCATCACATATCGAAGACATTGCAAGTGTAGAGATTGCGAGAGGATGGTTTGGATATATTATTGTTACAAAAGGGTAATATGAAGATGTATAAGGATCCCGAAATGGATGGACAATTAGAAGTTATCATACCAAGATACAGTCTTACATAGACCAACTTCCTGAGGTTATTCGCGAGTATATTTTATATACGGATGATGTCGACGGAGATGGAAATTGTGGATATCATGCTGTGACTGAACAATTAGGAATCTTTGACACGGCGGTCAGTAGAGGTATGACACCATGCCAATATGCTAGAATGAGGATGGCCGAACAACTTGTGAACAAAAGGAGCTTTTATGAGCAATTGGTTGGTGTAGGCGAGGTTTGATGATATGCATGCTCAAGTATTGGGGCCCAACAACAGATGAACTTTCTTCCTTCGAATATTGGATGAGAATGCCACTTTGTGGGCATCTGGTGGCGGATACATTTAGATGTGTTGTTCATTATTTTACCCCCACCGTAGAATGTACATTTACCCCAAAGTGGCAAAAATGCGAAGGATCCCTTAAGAAGAGAAGAATTGTTTTGGCGTTCGTGAACGGTAATCATTTCGTTATTCTAAAACTCAAAGAAAATTGTCCATTGCCACCTGTTTGTGGGATGATTAAAAACAAGGCTCTAGATCCTAATATCTGGAAGGGATGGATGGCATTGTATGAGGAGAATCACCAATTTTGGGATGCGTTGGCCTTATCAAAAAAACCTCTCCAAGAGGATAAGATGCAACTTCATACGTGTGGAAGCGACGATGAGTAATTTTGATGTATGTGGTTCACTAGTATGCAACATTTTCTTTTTTTTGTAAGTGTGAATTGTAAACATTAAATCATATTTTGATGCCAGCGCCGGCATAGTTGTTTTATATTGGCTACTCCGGAACTTGTGTACCGGCGTAGAATCTTGTTTGAAACCATGCCGGATATGATGAAAAAACTTCCAGAGAAATCAGTGACATTTCCGGCATTGACATTAACCTCATTCATCGTGCCGGTTTTGTCATCCAAAAATCAAATTTATCATGTAGATTACGAAAACCGCATAGTATCCAAACACTGAATAAATCTTGGAACTCATCATTTAGAGAACGAGGCATTGTGTTTTACCTTGTTCTCGAGCATGCCGGTTATCAAGAAAAACTTAGAAATTTAATACATGTTGGCACAATCAATCAAACTATGTAAAAGAGGTAATTTGACACAAATTTATCAACATAATAAATATAATAAAAATACTAGAATGTATACAAGAACAAACTCCTAAGTTTTGTGGTTCCAAACCGAAAACAAATCAAACATAAACCAAGTCAAGCAAAGAGTTTAGGAAGACACACAAGCAAACACATTGTTCAAGACTCATAAACAAACATAAACCAACACTAGATTGTTCAAACCAAACTAATACTATAGAATAAACACACGATCACTCGGTTCTTGTCTTCTTCTGTACCCTCTTCTACCTTTCGCCCCACAAGTCTTTTGCCTTCGGATCTTCAATTTTTTCCATCTTTTGCTCGACGTTCTCCATTTCTTTCTGGGTCAGCACCTCTCCTTTCTTGTTCTTTTTCTTAAAGAACTTTGACAAATTTCCAATCCGCTGACGCTGTTAAGGAAATTTTAAACATGTACTTAGTATGTTAGATTGTATAAGTTCATAGACATAGATTAAAAGAACGGCAATGAACAAGACGTACGTACCAACAACGTAATGAGCTGTACAAGTGCGGGTACATTTTCCGGAGTTGTGGAGGCATGTGCTGGTGGTGGAGGAACAACTACTATATCCGGGCGTACAACATAAGGATGCGTGAACTTTCGATGGCCTCTTAGGAAGGTTGGTTCACTCTCATAACCTGTTCTCGGCCCATTCCCAATCATCCCTATCCAACACAAGTCCTTTTTCTTTCCTTTCACTCCAATGTGCAAGAATAGGTTTTGGGTCGTAAACCACGAGAGTATGGTTTTCACTTGATTGGCATTGAGGAAAGTCATGAGAATTTCTGATAAGATGTATCCGTGAGATCTTTCTGCTTGTACCCAAGTTGGCGCATTACACGGCGAGGGTTGTGCATAACAAATCCTTTTGGATGAAATAACGGTCCGTTGTAAAATGAAACATTGTCACACCGTTCAAAGTGAACTCCCCTGGCATTCCTATATGGATCAAACACAACATCTTGGACATCCACCGAGTCCAAAGCCAATCTCATTGCTAATAACCGTTTTTTGTTATTGGGCCTTGGGGTATTGTCGAAGTAGTATTTCTACCTAGAGGCCTATTCTCTTGATATTCAGTGAAAATCTTCAATCCTTTATACCGTGTGAACATTTTTGTGAAGTGTTCATAAGCCCACACCTACGCCAATGAAAGATCGTTCCAATGAAATGTATAAGAAAATTAATAATTGGAAACTAACAAATTTAATCACAACAACCAAAAAAATAAGTAGTTGACTATACCTGGAGTACAGTGAAATTCCCATTAAATTGACGGGCGTTTGCCTTAGGCTGCCGACGCATTTACGCCAAAAAATGTGCCAAGAAAGCGGTGCCCCATGAATACTCATGAACCTTTTTCCAAAGGATCCAAGTATTCTAGGTTGTTCATATGCACCCTATTACCATTGGCGTCAAGGAATATAGTTGTGCCCAAGATGAACAACATATAAGCCGCTTGGCAGTTCTTGGACTTGTTCGGGATTCAATTCCTTGTTCTTCGTGTTCCCAAACAATTCAACGAGTTTGACGAATGTGATAGTCTTTTTCTGGGAACGCCTAGTCTTGTACATATTTGCCAAAGTGGTTTCCTTGTCCCATCCAAATAACTTTTTAGTCAGTTCATAGATCTTGTCCCATTCTAAGTCCTTAGAGTCATCTCCTACCTTAACGGGTTTCCCAAGAACCTCAAGACCTATTATCCTTTGGACATCTTCAGGGATGATGGTCATCTCGCCAAAATGAAAATGCATGGTATCAGTTTCACCAAAAAACCTCTCCAAAAAGCAGTTTGTCGTGACGGTATCAGTGGCCACATAATTTTTTATAGCGGGATACAACCCAGATGCTTTGACTACAACTTTAACAGCGTCACACTCAAGCTTCAAAGGCCATACATCCGATTGTTGACGGCGGCTAACACGGAAGGCGTTCTTGTGGTCCTATAAAAACACACCGAAGTAAATTACATTCACTTGATCACAGATAAATAATATAATAACAAGATGTAAACGACTTACATAAGTTTGATATATCCGGCGAGCCCAAGAGTGTTTGTAGGCAAATAAGAGTTGCGGGTTTATCGGTTCACCCCAATGTTTGCCATCATCGCGGTCTGGAATCATGTCATTGACCGGTTGTCAACCGACACAAATATAAATTACACTTTCTTACTACTCAAAATATAAATATAGCAAGGGCAAGAAAGGATCGATCCATGAGAGATCTAGGTTGTCAAAATGTTATGGTTCCCTATATAAAATACCAAGGATTTTCTCGATTTAAACGGAAATAAATAAAAGCAAAACAAATAAAAGTAAACACGCAAATCAAGGATGTGAAATTATTGGATAAAGGTTTCATCTTCAATTGTAAACAAGTTTATGAATATATGAATAGAATTCGTATTTAATCTCGCTATCATCAAAAGCCATAGAATACCTTATTGCAAGAATACTCCGTAAATTTCCAAAGTTATCAACACACACATTAGGGGCCGCGTATGTGAATTCTACCTAAAGAATAACCTAACGCCTTGCGCTAATCAAGTTCAATTCCTAGGAGCATTAAGTTTCGGAAATAGGCTAATCAATGCAATTGTAATACATTGCGCAAACAATTCGAACAAAGGTCAATTTCTACATATGACTACAAGGATGTATCACTACAAACCCTAATCATATCATGCTACTAGTATTCAAGGTTATCGCTCGATGAAACCCTAAAATAGCTATAGATATGGATGTGAGTTCAATCAATTCTAGACTCGACTAAACAAACATTCAATCATATTGCAATCCATCAATCATGCAATTATTGTAACCCGTAGAAATCATACGATAATATTGAGAGAAAACTAATTCATAAAAATCATAACTTGGTTGCAAAATCCAACTACATCTTCAACCAATAATAAAAACTTAGTTACTCATGGCATAGGAGTTCATAGCAAGAAGAAGGAGAAAACCTATCATGTTTCTAAACCCTAGAACCAAAAGTAGAAGTCTCCCTCATGGAGATATATGGTTAGAGAAAAGGTTTTCTATTTATATGTTTCTCCCAAAAGGATACTCAAAAGTAGGTCAAGTCTTCTCCAAACCCGTCTCCAAGTTGGTCCACCAAGCCCAGGAGTGAAAAATATGTCTCTGGAATTTTGGGTTAAAAACGGGTCGCCGGATTGCTGACATCATCACCGGAATCCGGTCACCGGTCGCCGGAATCCGTCGCCGGAAAATTTCCTCTGGCCACCTGAGATATCTGAAACTGTCACCAGCAAGTGCACACTCCCAGCAACTCATCTCTGCTTCTCTATAGTTCATACATTCACAAAAACCATCTAATCCAACTTCTCCTTTCTTGCGAAAACGCGCCAAAAGCGTGACCCGTAGCTCATACGTCCTACCGTCTACTCTTGTATCCGACTCATACCCCCTCGCGATTCACTGAAATATTGCGATCGACACTTAACCTCGAAATCCGCTTACCGGAACTATGCTTACCAAGCACGCCATTTTCACTCCGTTTTCGCACAATTTCGTGAATGCACCTGCACTGAACATTCTCATTTCAAACTCTCATCAACGGCATCATGAATCTCCCTTTGTAACTCACTCCTTGAATCGCGTCCGCAACTAATCATTGCACCTCCATCTAGGTCATAGCCTTTGACACCGAACATTTCACCATAAAATGGCACCAACATCTCATGACTGAGCTGCTCAGATGCAACACATTATGCAATTTCAGTTCACTTGCAAATTCACCATTACCTGCAATTGCTCGTACATTCAGCGTCAGCAGCATCACTACAAGTGCCCTGTCATCCTCCAGTACCTATTCCACTGTAGCCAATTGCATCACCATCTATCCATAGCCCATATACTACCTTCGGCTCGCACTGTCATTCCAGCTTCATGTACCAGCACCAGAATTTCAATGATCCATAATCCCCGAATTGCGCTCTTCCATTGCATGCGTCTCATTCTTTCACAAATCGCATCATTGTTACGCAATCTCAGCTATGGTCCCATTGGTATACATCTAATTGTACACCTACAATCTCGGGCACCTGCAATACCCATTCCAGTCCTGAATATCAGTTCCAAGCATTCAACACCAGATTCATTGCACCTGCAACCTTAGCTATGCTCAGGCTTAACATCTATCCAGCCATGATGGCTGCTCAGCACAGTCACCGAATGGCTTGCCAGGCCATTTCCTGCAATGCTTCCTTGCTCCTTTCCCAGCACTAGTCTGCAGCTGCATAATCATCATCACAGAGCACCAACAAGACCCATTATACTTCAACTCACTGCAATGCCATACATTCACCACTTTGCAAATTCAACGACATCATCACTAGCACAACTAATCACAAAGCTGCAACATAAGAATCGCCTCCAGCACTCCTCCAATATCAGTGCCACAACCCTCAAGAACTCCACAGCACAGACTCAATTTCACCACCAATACCAGCTACCACCTCCTACTATGTTGCATCTTCAGCTCAAGACTCACTCCATTGCCAATACTACCTTCTCACCGCCTCGAGGCCATATCTCCTGTCTCGGTTCCATTATCGATCACCACATCCATTCGACTGCGCAACTTGAGCCGCTTCGTCTCATAGCACCACCAACCAACCCACATAACTACTTCCCTGGCAAAGAACCACCATCACCCCCACATCTACAAATTCAACTTCATGGATGCATTGCCATGCCCGGTTCACTAGTTTCCATTGCTCATTCCATTTCTTGCACGTGTCGAACCATGGATAGTAGTCCAAAACAATCAACACTGCATTTTTCTTTCTCTGCCTCGACTGCCCATGAACCTCTGATCTACCATGTAATTCCCAAGTTCTTCATTGCCTTCTTACAGCTGCCAAATACATCCCCAAGACTCTCCCAGATTTGAGCACGAGAACTCAGTCAAACTTTGAGCGAAGAGTGAAGTCACAAACAGCTTGAAGTAAAACTATATTCATTCAGGCATTTCGCAAATACTTGATGTGACTGACTTTAAAAATGATGAACAAGCGCAATTGTGATGCCCAAACATTTCCACATCTCCTTCCATGCAAATTCATACAAAACCCATTCATTATAACCATCAAAAAGACTTCGAAATCACCAATTAATCTCTACGTTCATAAGTCACAATCAATAACAATAAGTTCCTCTTCTTCCCCGTTTCTTGACTGTAATAGCAGCTTTCTTGTTCATGTCACGGCTTAAATAAATCTTCTTATATTAGTTTAACTGGTTGAAACCCTTCGAGCACGAGCCTGGACTCATGGCTTGCCGGTATGGACCATTGGTTAAGCGTAAGTTGAACGTGAATGAACTGATATGTAATGACCTTGTTCTGTCTATACAAGTAGTCAATGAGATCTGGTGGCCCTTAGTAATTTGAGCGGGTGCCTATAGTAGTTCTGTAGGTTCTCTAGTTTGCGACAACTTCTGCTTGCTTCAGATGCTTCCGGATTCTTCATACGATGTCGGATTGACTCCACTCTTTCACCATTGGCTTCGCCTTTTGTTCTCTTCAACATGACGAAAAGAAATCCAAGATTCAGCGAAGTTCTACTTCTTTTTGCTTTAATGGCTCCAAAGCACCTATAAAACTCAAAATCACACATAAGATACATAATTCACAAGAAAACTCGCAAAGAAAGCATAAATACTAGATATAAAATTAGGTGTTTTACAACACCTATCAGATTCCCCCACACTTAGACTTTTCTAGTCCTCGAGCAAATCAAACAAAACAATTTTAAAAACAAAAACATACAACAACTCCGTGACGTCGAGGCTATGGTTAATTTTAGCATAAATAACAAGCCTTTAAACCCCTAGGTGTCCCTAGTGGACGAGTTATAGTCTCGTGAAGGTTTACTAGAGATATACCTACAAAACCTATATTTCAAACTCCGTCTATTTGTGACAAATCAATGAATGAATCCAAAATGACTACAGGAGGAGGTACCTTGCAAATTCAATTCAAATATTAGTAAATAAACTCTAATTAGATAGTCGAACAAGCCACAATACTCGGAAACTAACAAACCACAATCACAATGAAAAGATTAAGAAAATGGATAAAGATGTAGATGTTGGCGAATATTCACAAGTGTTCGATGTTTCCCATATCTTGTCTTCACTGCTAAGATGAACCTAATCCTATTGGATTGAGCTACTTGGTTTGAATTCTACATCAACTCACTGGCATATACAAGGGAACCAGAAGTGACTTTATTCAACCAATACTTTCTTCTCTTTTTTTTATATGATTGGATCAAACTGGATCCAATTTCTCTTTTTTTTTTAAAAGACGGCATGATTAGATCTTTTGGATCCAAGCGCATGCTTCTTGTCAGCAAGTACATGATAGTTGCCTTGGATCCTGCATTCCATGCTTGTTTAGGCGACGGAGACGGGGACTACGTTTCACACATACTGCTATTCCCAAGTGTCTTTTTATTCCGTTTTGGTCTAATTGATCGGTCCTTTTTTTTTCTTTTCATATATTTTTTTCATTTTTTTTTCTTCAATTTTTTTCTCTTTTTCTAGTAACTCAACCACTCTATTTCATCCTAGCAGTAATAACACGTCGATTTTTAGTGACCCACCAAAGCACTTAGAGAACAATAGATAAATGTGGAAAAATAAAAATAGAATGTGATATGGTGATATTCCGAGATATGGTAACAACTATCATGTTAATTTGTGATTTCTGAGCTATATTCTTCCCTTTTAGTTAATTGGTTCCTCAACTCCTGCATTCAAAATGGTTCCATCCACTAATGGTGTCATCCTAAAGGCACAAGTTCTAGATTCCGGAGTTCAAAAAGCACAAATTTTTCTGATTTTTCTATTTTTCTGATTTTTTTTAATGCATAAAACAAACTAAAACATATAAATGCTCCCCCACACTTAAACTTTACATTGTCCTCAATGTAAAATTGAATCGTCCAAAGAAAGTCCAAGGTGGGAAATCATATAACAATATGCGATAAGAAAAAGCTAAAAACAAGAAAAGAAAAATTAAAAGATAAGAAATACAAAACCTATGGGTTGCCTCCTATGTAGCGCTTGGTTTAAAGTCGTCAGCCCGACTATATCCTTGCAAGGTTCATTCCCCATATACCAACAATCTGAAAAGTTGAGGATCCGTCCATAGAACCTGTTTTGCAAACACTAGCTTCACACAAATATTAGTAATATAAAGCAAAAGTGAAGCTATTAGCCGATAAAAATTTCCCCCACACTTATTCTTGTCCACACATGGAAGTGTATAAAGAATATAGAAGTCGGGCACTTCCACGGTTTCTTGGTCCAAAACCTGCATAGTATGAGAATCAAGTTTCTCTAATGGCGGAAAACGAGAAACAAAGTCATTCAACAATATTCTCGAAGCACATACATTCAAACTAATAAGAGGTAAAGGAGAAGAAACAATAGGCAATGGGTTAGATAAACCTTGCACAATCTCTTGTATCACGGAATCCTCTTCATCCTTGAAAAACTCAAGTGAATTATTCACCTCTTATATATCATGGTCCTCTATCAAACCTTGCAACCATTCTTCATCCGTTTCTGCCTTATCCTAAGTTTCGACATAGACATCATCATTATAATCATATGCAAGCTCAATTGGGTCTTCCACAATATTGGTTAAACCGGTCTCATTCTCAACATATTCCTCTTCATTAAACTCAAACCATGTTGCAAAATCTTGTAAAACACTAGTTTCATCATACTCATGTACCCTTTGAATAGGTTCTTGATCATTATAAAGATCAAGGATTGACTCAACTACACTAATGTCATCCAATATCTCCAACGGTTGGTCCTTTTCAACACAATCAACTTTACCGCAAAAAGACTCCATTGTACACTCCTCGGGGTTGCCACCATAAATTGGTTCAAACGATGTATTTGCATAATAATCATCATCACTATCATAGTCATCATAAGATTGGCTACCACTTCCCAAAGTTTGGTCTTTCGCGAGAATTTTTCATGTCCTCTTTGTATTCTTCAATGCCTTGTCTTAAAGCGGAAACACCTTTTGAAGCTCTTGGAGTGATCCATCCAAATTTTGAAAATAGTGTTCCATTTGTTGGTAAAGCTCATTCGACAAAGAAAAAGTAGAATCACTTACCTCAGTACTGCTAGGCCAATTATCTTCCCTTTGAATGGGTGAATGATCATAACTACGATCACAAATTGGGCTAAACATACTATTAGCACATTCGGTCGATGAAAGTTGTTCCATGCTTGGTTGTCTACAAATTGACTCCATGCTGGCCATAAATTGTTGCATCTCATCTACCAAACTAGAGGATATATTATAAGGAAAACAACTATTCTCCCCTCCTTGTGGTTGCTCACTTACATAACCACCATAAGAAGGTTGATATGTATGAGAATAACTCATAGGGTACGTGGAGTATTGATCATAGCCAAAGGATTGGTTTTGATTATACTCCCCATAAGGGTGATAATTGTTATGTTGTTGAGGTTGAAAGCCGTATTGATTGCTCCAATATGCTCCGTCCATAATAGGTACCTGAAATACGATTCTCAAACCAAGGTTAAAAACCAGAAAATAAGACTAAAAACAAAAACAAAACAAAAATAAGAAACCAAACAAGTGACAACCGTTGCCTCCCCGGCAACGGCGCCAAAATTTGACCGGTTGTCAGCCGACACAAATATAAATTACACTTTCTTACTACTCAAAATATAAATATAGCAAGGGCAAGAAAGGATCGATCCCACAGAGAGGTCTAGGTTGTCAAATTGTTATGGTTCCCTATATAAAATACCAAGGATTTTCTGATTTAAACGGAAATAAATAAAAGCAAAACAAATAAAAGTAAACACGCAAATCAAGGATGTGAAATTATTGGATAAAGGTTTCATCTTCAATTGTAAACAAGTTTATGAATATATGAATAGAATTCGTATTTAATCTCGCTATCATCAAAAGCCATAGAATACCTTATTGCAAGAATACTCCGTAAATTTCCAAAGTTATCAACACACATTAGGGCTGCGTATGTGAATTCTACCTAAAGAATAACCTAACGCCTTGCGCTAATCAAGTTCAATTCCTAGGAGCATTAAGTTTCAGAAATAGGCTAATCAATGCAATTGTAATACATTGCGCAAACAATTCGAACAAAGGTCAATTTCTACATATGACTACGAGGATGTATCACTACAAACCCTAATCATATCATGCTACTAGTATTCAAGGTTATCGCTCGATGAAATCCCTAAAATAGCTATAGATATGGATGTGAGTTCAATCAATTCTAGACTCGACTAAACAAACATTCAATCATATTGCAATCCATCAATCATGCAATTATTGTAACCCGTAGAAATCATACGATAATATTGAGAGAAAACTAATTCATAAAAAGCCATAGAATACCTTATTGCAAGAATACTCCGTAAATTTCCAAAGTTATCAACACACACATTAGGGCTGCGTATGTGAATTCTACCTAAAGAATAACCTAACGCCTTGCGCTAATCAAGTTCAATTCCTAGGAGCATTAAGTTTCAGAAATAGGCTAATCAATGCAATTGTAATACATTGCGCAAACAATTCGAACAAAGGTCAATTTCTACATATGACTACGAGGATGTATCACTACAAACCCTAATCATATCATGCTACTAGTATTCAAGGTTATCACTCGATGAAAACCCTAAAATAGCTATAGATATGGATGTGAGTTCAATCAATTCTAGACTCGACTAAACAAACATTCAATCATATTGCAATCCATCAATCATGCAATTATTGTAACCCGTAGAAATCATACGATAATATTGAGAGAAAACTAATTCATAAAAATCATAACTTGGTTGCAAAATCCAACTACATCTTCAACCAATAATAAAAACTTAGTTACTCATGGCATAGGAGTTCATAGCAAGAAGAAGGAGAAACCTATCATGTTTCTAAACCCTAGAACCAAAAGTAGAAGTCTCCCTCATGGAGATATATGGTTAGAGAAAAGGTTTTCTATTTATATGTTTCTCCCAAAAGGATACTCAAAAGTAGGTCAAGTCTTCTCAAACCCGTCTCCAAGTTGGTCCACCAAGCTCGGGAGTGAAAAAATATGTCTCTGGAATTTTGGGTTAAAAAGCGGGTCACGGGATTGCGACATCATCACCGGAATCCAGTCACCGGTCACGGAATCCGTCGCCGGAAAATTTCCTCTGGCCACCTGAGATATCCGAAACCCATCACCAGCAAGTGCACACTCCCGAAGAACTCATCTCTGCTTCTCTATAGTTCATACATTCACAAAAACCATCTAATCCAACTTCTCCTTTCTTGCGAAAACGCGCCCAAAAGCGTGACCCGTAGCTCATACGTCCGGCCGTCTACTCTTGTATCCGACTCATACCCCCCTCGCGATTCACTGAAATATTGCGATCGACACTTTAACCTCTGAAATCCGGCTACCGGAACTATGCTTACCGGCACGCCATTTTCACTCCGTTTTCGCACAATTTCTGTGAATGCAGCTGCACCAACATTCTGTTTCAAACTCTCATCAACAACATCGTAATCGCTCCCTTTGTAACTCACTCCTTGAACTGCGTCGCAACTAATCATTGCACCTCCATCTAGGTCATAGCCAGCACTGGGAACATTTCACCATAAACACACCAACATCTCATGACCGAGTTTTTGCTCATTGCAACACATTATGCAATTTGGTTCACTTGCAAATTCACCATTACACCAATTGCTCGTACATTCGAGCATCAGCATCACTACAAGTGCCCCTGTCATCCTCCGGTACATCTATACCACTTGTAGCCAATTGCATCACCATCTATCCATAGCCCATATACTACCCTCGACTGTGCACCGCCATTCCGATTCATGTACGGCACGACCGAATTTCAATGATCCATAATCCCTGAATTGCGGCTCTTCCATTGCATGCGGTCTCATTCTTTCACAGCATCAGCATCATTGTTACGCAATCTCAGCTATGGTCCCATTGGTATACATCTAATTGTACACCTACAATCTCGGGCCTTGATACCCATTCCAGTCCTGAATATCAGTTCCAAGCATTCAACACCAGATTCATTGCACCTGCAACCTTAGCTATGCTCAGGCTTAACATCCATCCAGCCATGATGGCTGCTCAGCACAGTCACCGAATGGCTTGCTAGGCCATTTCCTGCAATGCTTCCTTGCTCCTTTCCCAGCACTAGTCTGCAGCTGCATAATCATCATCACAGAGCACCAACAAGACCCATTATACTTCAACTTCAGTTTCCAATGCCATACATTCACCACTGCAAATTCAACGACATCATCACTAGCACAACTAATCACAGGATGCAACATAAGAATCGCCTCTAGCACTCTTCCAATATCAGTGCCACAACCCTCAAGAACTCCACAGCACAGACTCAATTTCATCACCAATACCAGCTACCACCTCCTACTATGTTGCAGCTTCAGCTCAAGACTCACTCCATTGCCAATACTACCTTCTCACTGCCTCAGGCCATATCTCTATCTCAGTTCCATTATCAGATCACCACATCCATTCTGACCTGCGCAACTTGAGCCGCTTCTGTCTCATAGCACCACCAACCAACCCACATAACTACTTCCTGGCAGCAACCACCATCACCCCATGTCATCTACAAATGCTCAACTTCATGGCTGCATTGCCATGTCGGTTCACTAGTTTCCATTGCTCATTCTATTTCTTGCACGAAAGTCGAACCATGGATAGTAGCCGCAAACAATCAACACACGCATTTTCTTTCTCTGCCTCGACTGCCCATGAACCTCTGACCTACCATGTAATTCCCAAGTTCTTCATTGCCTTCTTATAGCTGCCAAATACGTCCCCAAGACTCTCCCAGATTTGAGCACGAGAACTCCGTCAAACTTTGAGCAGCAGGCTGGTCACAGCTGAGCTTGAAGTAAAACTATATTCATTCAGGCATTTCTGCAAATACTTGATGTGACTGACTTTAAAAATGATGAACAACTGCAATTTTTGATGCCCAAACATTTCCACATCTCCTTCCATGCAAATTCATACAAAACCCATTCATTATAACCATCAAAAGACTCGAAATCACCAATTAATCTCTACGTTCATAAGTCACAATCAATAACAATAAGTTCCTCTTCTTCCCCATTTCTTGATGTAATGCCCAGCTTTCTTGTTCATGTCACGGCTTAAATAAATCTTCTTATATTAGTTTAACTGGTTGAAACCCTTCGAGCACGAGCCTGGACTCATGGCTTGCCGGTATGGACCATTGGTGAAGCGTAAGTTGAACGTGAATGAATGAGATGTAATGACCTTGTTACTGTCTATACAAGTAGTCAATGAGATCTGGTGGCCCTTAGTAATTTGAGCGGGTGCCTATAGTAGTTACTGTAGGTTCTCTAGTTTGCGACAACTTCGCTTGCTTCAGATGCTTCCGGATTCTTCATACGATGTCGGATTGACTCCACTCTTTCGCCATTGGCTTCGCCTTTTAAGTTCTCTTCAACATGACGAGAAGAAATCAAAGATTCCAAATGAGTTCTACTTCTTTTGCTTTAATGGCTCCAAAGCACCTATAAAACTCAAAATCACACATAAGATACATAATTCACAAGAAAACTCGCAAAGAAAGCATAAATACTAGATATAAAATTAGGTGTTTTACAACACCTATCAGTCATACTTATCAGGAAAGTGGGCTGGGGGTGCCTTTTCACTATCCTTAGGGGATTCAAATCCGACATCGGTGCTGTCCTAAGCCACACCGCTTGTGAGGATGAGCCACCGCTCGTTCGGTCAGGATATGTTTCCCACTCATCATCATCACCGCTGGTTGGGTAGCTTATAGGTTGATCCCGAATCGTGACCTTAGCGATGGCCAGGATCGGGACGGCTCGTCGAGAAGACTTACGTTTTGCTTCTAAAACAACTTTGCCTTTTCCTTTGCTCTTTTGTGGTGCTCTAGACCTATGTTCCAATATGTAAACCCAGGTTATATAATGACAACCGGCATAAAAATCGAACTTAACATAAGTTCCTAGGCAAAGGTGCTTGGCATTCTAATCAATTAAAATACCATGCCGGGTTGTCTTTGAATTTTAGACGGAGAATGAACATTTTTGCAAATGAAAACCGGCATAGTAAGTTAACTATCGACAACGCCAAGATCGAGAACCGACATTTTTAAGAAGAAAGCTTAAATGCCGGTACTGTGGGATTTTAGTACAGAGATTTTAACAAAATAGGCTAATGAAAATGGCATAGTATTTATGAAATATACAAACCCGGTACGTAAAACCGGCATGGTATTCAATTAAATGTGTATGCCGGTAAAGGCATGCAATAAAATCTGGATTCAGGACATATATTCTGGCATGATTTTCAAATTGTATTCTACCGCCAATCAAACATGGAACAATTTTTAAAATTCCAATTTTAAAATTACTATTAGTGTAGTAAAAGACTAAACAACATGATTTCACTTTGTGTTTTCTACTATGGGATAAACCCTAAAATTAAAAACTTCAATTCAACATATACATCACTTACCTAAGCAAATTTGTTATTCTCGCCTCACCATCGGACTCTTGAGTTTCTTGCGCTTTTGATTTCGATTTACCACCTTCATCAATGATTTTTCGAGTTGGGTATGGGTTTTTCACGGTTTTGCGACTACCCATTGGCTTTGATATAGAAGATGAAACAAAATAGGAGATTGAATAAAAATGGGGAATGAATGATTTCTTTTCTATAACCGCCACTTAAATAGAATGAAGGAGTTTGTAACCGTCAACTAAGTGGGATAAAATAGTTTGTAACGGTCAAATAAGTGGGATAAAGTAGTTTGTAAATCACAAATAAGTGGTATGTGGAGTTTTATAACTGCCACATAACTTGTGTTTGTAACCGTCAGAATGCCGGCATTGAAAAATGGAACCATTCAATGCCGGTATTCTGACAATAAGTATTTGGTGAGCAGAATTCAACGGAGGCACAGGTAACGGTATAGTATTTGGTTTATTTTTCGGTCTTGGGATAAGGAAAGAAAATTGATGAAATAAATAACATAGACCACATAATCTTAAGGAAATAAACTTAAAAACATTAACTCAAACCAATTGCACCTAACATCATTTCTTGGAACGAGATTCAATAAGCATAGCCGCTTCGAAATGCCTAAAAGGCTCTTTTCTCCATTTGGTATATGCGTCCTGAGCTTGAAACCTATTCCCTCTGTATCTTGAAAGAAACTCGTTGTATTTACGACATAACTTTATGAGTGCAATTGTTCGATTTTGTACATAGAGATCACCGTAGTCCATTCGGCCTTTCTTACCTTCAAAGTAGTTATTCTTGTAAGGACCAGTCCTAACAAGACCCCAAAAAAGATTCGAAGGGCGGTGATCTTCCCTGAAATCCGATACTATGTAGTAATTTTTAATCCACTCGGTTTCTTCCTCGACATCCTCTTCCATCTTAGATTGTTTTTGGCATTTAACGATTTCTTTAGTTTCTTTGCGATAATGTTCAAGCGTTGCTTCCTCTTCTTCTTCTCTTTTTCTCTTTAGTATCTCTTCTTCCATTGCGGCAATTGACTTGGTGGTTTCTCCCTTCCTTTTAAGTTTTTCTAGTATAAGGGAAACCGGTTGGTGGTTGATAATTGATTTCCCAACGGAGTGGATAGTTTGTTCTTCTTGAGTTTTTCTTTTTCCATGGCAATGATGGAATCGGTAGTTGATGATGGATTTTCCATTGGAGGTATCAAGTGCAATGGGTGAATCCATTGCATTATATAGATGATTGCACAACGACTATTTAGTGCCGGCATTGTCAGTGACCTACAATCAATGCCGGCTCTCTAAATCCGGTTTATCATTCAAAAAATAGCTGTTGTGCACTGATTTTTGAACATTCCGGCATTGGTATAAACTTAACCTAAATGCCGGCACTCGGTACCGGCATAGATTAATATACTACTGTTTATGGGTGAAAATCGTTTCTGCCGATTTCGGTAAATTCGATAGGTGAGTGAGAAACATATTCAAACCTTAAACAAATGTGCTACACGTGAGCACTTTATAGATTCGAGAGATCAATCTGTACAAGTCCGGCCTAAACCAAGAAATGGCCGTTCTAGACTTGCTTCGGTCACAAAGTGGAGGACAAGGGTTGATTTGGGGAGGGAAGCAAAGAAAGGTGTTGAGACCAGAATAATTCTGGGAGAGTAGTATCTCGACTTGTATCATAAAGTAAAAGCTTGGGAAGCTTGCAAGAGATGAAAGCTTTTGGGAGGGCTTGCAAAGTTGCCTTTCTGAGAGTGTAGTATTTTCTCCGACCGAGACTTGTTGTCTCCTGGTGGAAATAGGTAAGACCTATTTATACAAGTCGAGATTGAAACATACCCTGGTCTCATGAAGGAAGAGAGTAAATGGTGAAATAATGGGAGGAGGTGGTAACCGCATGGTGTTAATGGGTGAAAACGTTTTCACCATTATTTCCTCATTTATTTGACCGCTTTATTCCTTTTCACGCTTTCTTAATGTGAGCGTAGTGTACGCCGCTGCCAGTCGTGACCGCCAAACCAAAACCCTGGAAAGCATCCCCAGTTTGTGTTGATGTCTCGAGTGTTGGTTGCACCTTGAGTGCAAGTGGCGCTGCTAGTGGCGCGTGTGGCATGTGCCATTGGCATGTGCGGAATGCCTTGGTGGTAGGTTGTACGTTGAGTGGAAATGCCGGAGTGCTAGTGGCGTGTGTGGCATGTGCGGAATGCCTTGGTGGTAGGTTGTACGTTGAGTGTAAGTGGCAATGCCGAGTTGCTAGTGGCGTGTGTGGCATGTGCCAATGGCATGTGCGGAATGCTTTGGTGGTAGGTTGCATGGTTTGCAAATTAGGCTACCAGCGTGGGTTTGGCATGTGCCCGTGGCGCGTGCGGTCGAATTGGCCTAGGTTGCACGGTTTGCAAGTTAGGCTACCGGCGCGCATTAGGGCCACGGCTAGGTGATGAAGGCTACCCGGCGAGCGTGTTGGCATGTGCCAATGGCATGCGTGACCGTTAGGGCCATGGCCTTGGTAGGAAAAGCTACTAGCGAGCATGTTGGCATGTGCCCATGGCATGCGTGGCCGTTAGGGCCGTGGCCTTGGTAGGAAAAGCTACCAGCGAGCATGTTGGCATGTGCCAATGGCATGCGTGGCCGTTAGGGCCGTGGCCTTGGTAGGAAAATCTACCAGAATGAGCATGTTGGCATGTGCCAATGGCATGCGTGGCCGTTAGGGCCATGGCCTTGGTAGGAAAAGCTACTAGCGAGCATGTTGGCGTGTTCCAATGGCATGCGTGGCCATTAGGGCCGTGGCCTTGGTAGGAAAAGCTACCAACAGCATGTTGGCATGTGCCAATGGCATGCGTGGCCGTTAGGGCCGTGGCCTTGGCAGGAAAAAGCTACCAGCGAGCATGTTGGCATGTGCCAATGGCATGCGTGGCCGTTAGGGCCATGGCCTTGGTAGGAAAAGCTACCAACGAGCATGTTGGCATGTGCCAATGGCATGCGTGGTATGTTAGGGCCGTGGCCTTGGTAGGAAAAGCTACCCGGCGAGCATGTTGGCATGTGCCAATGGCATGCGTGGGCCGTTAGGGCCGTGGCCTTGGTAGGAAAAGCTACCCGTGGTGAGCATGTTGGCATGTGCCAATGGCATGCATGGCCGACTTGACCTAGTTGCACGTTTTGCAAGCCTAGGGCGCTATATTTGGCATGTGCCAATGGCATGCGTGGCCGACTTGACCTAGTTGCACGTTTTGCAAGCCTAGGGCGCTATATTTGGCATGTGCCAATGGCATAGCGGCTTGGAAATATGGCTTGTGGTATGTGTTGGCATGTGCCAATGGCACGTACGGCCATGTTGACCTAGTTGCACGTTTTGCAAGCCTAGGGCGCTATATTTGGCATGTGCCAATGGCATAGCGGCTTAGTCTAGCATGGTTGCCAATGAGTGCGATATGTAGTTTGGTTTTGGCGTCGGCTGCCATGGTGCGCCAGTGTGCGGCTTGGTTTTGGCGTCGTTGCCACGGTGCGCGGTGTGCGGCTTGGTTTGGCATCGTTGCCATGGTGCGCGTGTGCGGCTTGGTTTGGCATTGTTGCCATGGTACGCGGTATGCGGCTTGGTTTGGCATCGTTGCCATGGTGCGCGCAGTGCGGCTTGGTTTGGTATTGTTGCCATGGTGCGCAGTATGCAGCGGCTTGGTTTGGCATTGTTGCCATGGTGCGCGAGTGCGGCTTGGTTTGGCATTGTTGCCATGGTGAGCAAAGATGTGCGGCTTGGTTTGGCATTGTTGCCATGGTGCGCGGTGTGCGGCTTGGTTTTGGAATTAGGGTTACGTGTCGAAAACCTAATCTGGTATTTTGAAAAATACCCCTATTATTATTTACACTGAGTTAAATGCTCTTAGTTAATGTGTTGCGGGTAACACTAGGTCATGAGGTTTTACGATTTTACCCCTTGTTTAAAAACCACCATCAACATTAAGTCCCTCTTGGCGGAGCAGGGCTTTGTTGCGAGGTAAGCATAAGATGGTGACAAACTATCAACAACAAACCGTAAAGAGAATTGAGGAGGCTTGTCTCGACCTTTTATAAATAGGATTTGGAATCCTTGTCTCCCAGTAGTTTTGCACAAAATCGGAGGTCAGCGCAATTGGGAAGTCAGCATCATTGAGAGACAGGAAGCTGGGCGGTATTGAGAAGTTGACGCGAGTTAGGAAACTGGGCGTGCTAATTGGTGGGACCGGCGCAGGTAGGGAAGCTGCGTGCTTGCTTTGCGTGACTTGGGCGGTCATTGGGAAGTTGACGCGAGTTAGGAAACCAAGCGTGCTAGCCGCCAGTGGGACCAAGCCTTAAGGTATGGAAGTCAGGCGTGCTTGGTGGCGTGACTTGGGCGGTCATTGGGAAGTTGGCGAGTTGGTAAACCTGTGCGTTAGGCCCCAGCGGGACCGGGCGCAAGGTGGGGAAGGCGGATTGCGCTAGTCAGGCGAGACCAAAGTGTAAACAAGGAGGGAGTAGGTGTTTCTACAGAGATAGCAAAGTTTCCTTGTTTTGCCTTCCTTCACGCGATCGATCGAGGAATTGTCCATGCTAAAATATGTAAGCGTTATGTCCCCATTGCTTCCTTTCCTTTTAAGGTTCTGTATTCATACCCAACGTAATTGCATCATCTCCCTCGTTTGAGAAAGGGTTCTTCTTGTTGAGTTTCTCTCTTTGTCATGTCGCATTTAGACGAACCATCTTCTAACCAGCCGGGTTCTCCAGGTGAAGGCGCGAGGTCGACTGCGGCGGAGCATCCCAACAAAGGTTATTCGGGTTAAGAAAATCATACCGGTATGTTTTCTTCTTCTTTGGTGGACCGACGACGCTTTACCGCTTGTTTGATGAATGGAAAATTTTCCTTTTTGCGAGAGATATCCCGTTGGAGCATGCGTTAGTGTTATCGATTTAGGATGACCTAGTCGTTCCCCTCCCTTCAAATCCAACCTTGTTGATCACGCAGACTTGGAGAACGCCGATTTAGGGCTCTCTTGTCATGAATACCCCTATGCGGGTTCGTCGTTTGGGACTCGTATGAGGTGTCTCTCCTCCAATTATCGGAATGTTAGCGGTTTCCTGGTACGGAAAGAATTCGTGGTCCTTTATACGAGGATATGGAAGACATGCGGCCATATCGCTACAAGGAGCGCAGTGAAGTGATGTTCATCCGCCTTGGTTTTCGTAGTGAACTGTCTTTTGCCAATGATTGCTGAGATGGAGAATACGTCCATCCGTCATGCCATTGCAGAGTTAGCCATTCAAAGGTGGGAGAACATGGTGTCCACTGCGAATCCTTGGAGTTTAATATCACTGTTGGTTGCGATCGTCTCAATATTGTGAAAGTCGACGGAGCCGGTATTCTTTGCCGGTGTGATTCACGCCACGAAACCATGCTGGGAAGAGGAGAAAGCTTTGGCCTTGGAGTCTTAGAGGATTGAATATTTAACTCGAGATTTGAAGAGTAGGAATTTTTGATGTAGCATGTTGCAGGGAAGTGATTAGGCGTAGTATGCCTTAAGCCACTTTTCGTTGATGACTGTCTCTAGCTTTCCCCATCTTCTTTGATAATCTTGTAGTAACCACTTGTCATACGCTTTAGTGATTATGTACGACCCTTCCCATTTGGGAGAAAACTTGATGCCGATGCATCTTGTTGGATGTGACACCGGGATGCTCGTAAATTACATGATGACATATTCTGGATAGTGCGGACTCGGGATCCTCCGCGGCCTCGTAAAGTGTTGAAGGCGTCTTAGAGGCAGAGAGGTGATGATATTCTTGCGCTTTGCACCCTTGAAGAGTATAGGACCTTGTTGTGGGTAATGATTTTTGGTAGACTGTGTCTTGAGCTTTGACAGCTGAAGGGATCCCATGTATATCTTCCGTCCTCAAGTATGGTTTACGTGTTTCCATCTTTGTAGTAATTTCTCTGCGGTAAAGCTCTCTGGGCAGGTATCCACGAATGAGGGCAACAGTTCTTGGGAGGAGATGTAATCAGGAGAAACTACATTGTCGTGGTAACAAATTAGGTTGACTGATGTTCTATGGGCTTCCGTGGAAGTAAAAGGATTGGCTGGATGCGTAAGTGAGCAAACTATCCATGATCACGAAGTTTTGGCGAGATGGATTAAAAGGTGTCCATGACTACGAAGATTGGCTGGTCGTGACTATGTTCCTTGATATGAGGAGTGTGGCGGCACGACCCTTTGCGGGAAGGAGTGGCGTTGAAGCGAACGTTGAGCTGAAGCCGCTCATCGGAGAATGTTGATGTGTAGCTACTTTTGGAGAGAACGTTGATGCGAGCTACTTACGGAGAGGACGTTGAAATGACATCTTGCAACTCTCGAGCCTTGACGGCTACCATTTTGAAGTCGAGAGGCTGCGTCACGTTCACAAACTCGACATCCCTCAAGAGAACAGGAGGTTAGGAGTCCCCGCTACATCTATCGATCGTGCTTTCTAGGAGAGGTTGGGGTTTGGGAACGGCTTTCCTGGCCGGAAAGGCCCGCTTTCTGATGCGGTGCGGTTGAGGGGTGCAAATATTTCTTGGCGCTTCCTTGGAGAAATATAGAATCTCATATAACTTTTCATCATAGATTGTACGACTTTGTGGTCGAAGTTTCCATTGTGCGGAAGAAGTGTCTCCGTGAACTCGGAGAGTTGTTGATTTCCCTTGTTTTCGATTTTGGAGAAGTCTTTCCCATCTTCCGTGACGAAATTGGATTGCTTATCCCCTTCTACTGGGCGTTCAAGAGCAACGCGAGCCTCTTCATCTATAAACGCGCGTCCTGCTGAAGTATCTTTTGTCTTTTCATCAAATCAACAGTGCTAAAAGGAGGTCGGCCTCTTCCGGATCTTCCAGTATCTTGCCCTGATGGTGGAGTAGCGTCTCTGGTGACGGTTGGAGCTTCCATGCTTGAAGAACCGTTGGGGTGGCGGAAGTGGCTCTGCCCGTGATCGTAAGTGTATCGTGCGAGATGACACGGTTTTGATCACGAAGTCTTTGGAGCCATGGCGCTGTTTCGAAGGGCGAGGATGGTCTGGAAGGGCGCAAGATGTTAGCGCTGAAGGATGCAAACTGTTATCACAAAGTGTGGCACTGCGGCTGGCATGCGCGCGGCATGTGTGCTGGCATGTGCGTCTCAGTAGCGCGTCCTGCAAGCGCGTCGGCAAGCGCGTCGGCAAGCGTTCTCGGCATGCGCGCTCGCAAGCGCATCGTAAGCATATCCGGGAACGATCCGGTTGGCGCCGGATCATCTTGGAATGGGCGCCGACTTGGCGTGATCTTTGGTTAGGCATGGACGCTGGCTTGGATTTACGTATGGCGTGGACCATTGACTTCTTCCCATACGTAGCTCAAACAGAAATCCTTTCCTTATTCAAATTCCAAAATGTGTTATGCTTATGAAATGGGTTGGCTCCCCTTTTTACCTCGTAACTTTGTTATCACGTCATGGTGTTAGCGGTAGCGTGGTAGTGATAAAGTGGGAAAGCATATTCCAGCTATGTACTCCAATGCGTTCTTCTTTTCTTTTATTGTTTTCATGCCGGTGTAAAACCGTAGCCATAGGTATACCTTTCATAAACTTGTGGAAATACTTCATCATAAATAATTCTTCAAATGTCACCGTAGTAACGTCTTCTAATAGTGACAGTAATTATTATTGTGCGAAGTAGGTATGTACGGGTAGTGAAAAAATTTTTTGAAAGGCAAACGGCGCTGGTTTATGGTTTTTGTCTTCCTCGGATTTCTTGGGTTGATAGATAAATGTTACCTTGACAGTTTGGGTTATTCTTTTTGCATTGAATTGTTTAGGAGTTGATTGTTTTAGTTATGATTGAAAGTGACGCAAACATCCCAGGAAAACCATGGAACCGTATGTTGGTAGATGATATGGGATAAAACATAACATGGCTATCGGTTTTATCATAGCTTGAAAAAAGCAAACCACGTATTTTTGTCTAGATAAGACTTACTCGGTTTCTCGGAAGAGTCATGGGAAGTCCCCAATCTTCCGAATCGTTCTTTGAGTTGTCGGATAACTATGCCGTTAATCCCCTCGGGCGAGATCATTTTGCTTCTAGCACGTGAGAAGTCCCTTGTCGCCCTTGTCATGTCATGACTTATAATCGAGCTGCCGAGTAATCGAGTCGGAGGGATTGCCTTCCTCTACCATCTTGACGTCTGGGTCGAAGAATGAGATCGCTGTTGAAAGTTGACATTGTAATCAGAAAGATCGAACCTCCCATCGTGGTCGCCAATTGTTTATGGGTGAAAATCGTTTCTGCGATTTCGGTAAATTCGGTAGGTGAGTGAGAAAATGGGTTCAAACCTAAACAAATGTGCTGCACGTGAGCACTTTATAGATTCGAGAGATCAATCTGTACAAGTCCTACCTAAACCAAGAAAATGGCCGTTCCCGGACTTGCTTTGGTCACAAAGTGGAGGAGAAGGGTTGATTTGGGGAGGGAAGCAAAGAAAGGTGTTGAGACCGAGAATAGTGCGGGAGAGTAGCATCTCGACTTGTATCATAAAGTAAAAGCTTGGGAAGCTTGCAAGAGATGAAAGCTTTTGGGAGGGCTTGCAAAGTTGCCTTTCCGAGAGTGTAGTATTTTTCTCCCTGACCGAGACTTGTTGTCCGGTGGAAATAGGTAAGACCTATTTATACAAGTCGAGATTGAAACGCACCACAGTCTCATGAAGGAAGAAAGTAAAGGGTGAAATAATGGGAGGAGGTGGTAACCGCATGGTGTTAATGGGTGAAAACGTTTTCACCATTATTTCCTCATTTATTTGACCGCTTTATTCCTTTTCACGCTTTCTTAATGTGAGCGTAGTGTACGCTGTAAGTGTGACCGCCAAACAAAACCCCGGGAAAGCATCCCCATTTGTGTTGATGTCTCGAGTGTTGGTTGCACCTTGAGTGCAAGTGGCGCATTTGCTAATTGGCGCGTGTGGCATGTGCCATTGGCATGTGCGGAATGCCTTGGTGGTAGGTTGTACGTTGAGTGGCAATGCCGGAGCCGCTAGTGGCGTGTGGGCATGTGCGAATGCCTTGGTGGTAGGTTGCATGGTTTGCAAATTAGGCTACCAAATAAGTGGGTTTTGGCATGTGCCGGAATGGCGCGTATGGTCGAATTGGCCTAGGTTGCACGGTTTGCAAGTTAGGCTACCAGCGCGCATTAGGGACACGGCTAGGTGATGAAGGATACCAGCGAGCGTGTTGGCATGTGCCAATGGCATGCGTGACCGTTAGGGCCGTGGCCTTGGTAGGAAAAAGCTACCCGGTAGGCGAGCATGTTGGCATGTGCCAATGGCATGCGTGGCCGTTAGGGCCGTGGCCTTGGTAGGAAAAGCTACCAAATGAGCATGTTGGCATGTGCCAATGGCATGCGTGGCCGTTAGGGCCGTGGCCTTGGTAGGAAAAGCTACCAATGAGCATGTTGGCATGTGCCAATGGCATGCGTGGTCAGTTAGGGGCCGTGGCCTTGGTAGGAAAAGCTACCAGGCGAGCATGTTGGCATGTGCCAATGGCATGCGTGGTCAGTTAGGGCCGTGGCCTTGGTAGGAAAAGCTACCCGTGAGTATGTTGGCATGTGCCAATGGCATGCGTGGCCCTTAGGGCCGTGGCATTGGTAGGAAAAGCTACCAGCGAGCATATTGGCATGTGCCAATGGCATGCGTGGCCTTGGTAGGTAAAGCTACCAGCGAGCATGTTGGCATGTGCCAATGGCATGCGTGGCCGTTAGGGCCGTGGCCTTCGTAAGAAAAGCTACCAGCGAGCATGTTGGCATGTGCCAATGGCATGCGTGGTCAGAGGGGCCGTGGCCTTGGTAGGAAAAGCTACCAGCGAGCATGTTGGCATGTGTCAATGGCATGCGTGGCCGTTAGGGCCGTGGCCTTGGTAGGAAAAAGCTACCGCCGAGCATGTTGGCATGTGCCAATGGCATGCGTGGCCGACTTGACCTAGTTGCACGTTTTGCAAGCCTAGGGCACTATATTTGGCATGTGCCAATGGCATAGCGGCTTGGAAATATGGCTTGTGGTACGTGTTGGCATGTACCAATGGCACGTCGGCCATGTTGACCTAGTTGCACGTTTTGCAAGCCTAGGGCGCTATATTTGGCATGTGCCAATGGCATAGCAGCTTAGTCCGGCATGGTTGCCAATGAGTGCGATATGTAGTTTGGTTTTGGCGTCACGCCATGGTGCGCCATGTGCGGCTTGGTTTTGGCGTCGTTGCCACGGTGCGCGGTGTGCGCTTGGTTTGGCATCGTTGCCATGGTGCGCAGTGTGCGGCTTGGTTTGGCATTGTTGCCATGGTGCGCGAGATGCGGCTTAGTTTGGCATGGTTGCCATGGTGCGCAGTGTGCGGCTTTGGTTTGGCATTGTTGCCATGGTGCGCGATATGCGGCTTGGTTTGGCATTGTTGCCATGGTGCGCGATGTGCGGCTTGGTTTTGCATTGTTGCCATGGTGCGCGGTGTGCGGCTTGGTTTGGCATTGTTGCCATGGTGCGCGATGTGCGGCTTGGTTTGGCATTGTTGCCATGGTGCGCGGTGTGCGGCTTGGTTTTGGAATTAGGGTTAAATGGTCGAAAACCCTAATCTGGTATTTTGAAAAAATACCCCTATTAATTATTTACACCTGAGTTAAATGCTCTTAGTTAATGTGTTGCGGGTAACACTAGGTCATGAGGTTTTACGGTTTTACCCCTTATTTAAAAACCACCATCAACAACTACATACTAAGTCGGAATCATTAGGCAATTGAAATATGTTTACATACTAAGCCGGAACTATAATTTATTTCGAACTTTATCCTTGTCGACGGAACAACGAATGCACTTAGCACGTGCATCAAGCCTTTAAACCACTTGGTGGCCCAAGTGGACGAGTTATAGTCTCGTGAGGGCTTACATAGAGGTATACCCACAAAACCTTACGAAATACGTGAATCGGTTCAATACATCGCGATAGGGATTCTCTACGAGTTTAATTATATTGGGCGAACCGCCATTCAACTTCCTCCAAGAGAGTGTAACAGGTCCTCGTACGAAACTCATGACCGTACCTTAATTCGTATTGAGTCCGGCCCAAAGAACACCGGAAAATAATTATTTTAATAAGTCGACGTTGTTGAATAATCATAACCAAATAAATAATTTTGATGAACGGCCTATTGATTCACAAACTTACTCTACTCATGCGGTCTTCGTTTGGCATAGCGTCATACGAGCTTTCAATTCGTTTCTCAAAGAGACGCAATTCATTGTATAAATAAGCGTACCATTCCCTTATCTGCGTGAGTGTCCTCCTTGAACGATTTCCATTTAGTGCTTTGAAAACCTTAAACACACGTTTCCACCAAGCATTGGTGTTTTGATCATGCCCAAGGTAAGGCCCTCCGGTTGGGTCTTCGTTACTGGCCACCCATTGCGCTTCCTAAACGTAGTGCTTTGTGAGAGTGGTGTGTGCTCTAACAATAGCAACATCTTCTAGATTACTGAATTGAGTTGGAGCCATTTTTAGTGTTCCAAAGTGATGGGTGACTGATTTAGGAATATTGAAAGTGATGGGTGAATAAGTTTGGTAGAGATAGGTCTCTATTTATAGCAAAAATGTACCCAACGACTAGTTTTTTGGAAAATCGCCAAAACCGGCATTGTCGTAACTATGAAATAGAATGTCGGCAGACACTGCCGGCACCGTTTATGATAAGCTTACAATGCCGGTAATAGGAAATTTTTTAACAAAGATTGAGATAAATATGCAACCAATACCGGCATGGTTTCTATAATAACGTCTATGCCGGTAGTTGATGAATTCAAAAAAAAAAAACGGCTAGTTTTTTGAAAAATAAGACCGTTGGAGATTCATCTCTATATAATACCCCCATTCCTTTGGAAAATTCTACACAAACCAGCAACAAAATAACAAAAATCATTCTCTCAACAAAGCAAGCACGGTTAAAGCTTCACAAAGGATGAGGGATTCATCATCTTCCTCTATTTGCAAAGTGATAGGTGTAGAATACACCGTATTTACTATATAGAGTTTATGCTTTCTTTGCTATTTTTCTTGTGAATTATGTACTTATGTTTTGTTTTTGAGTATTTAGGTACTTTGGAGTCATTTGGACCAAAAGAAGAGAAAGACGTCGAAATGGGGCGTATTGGCTTACGCGCTTGAAGCTTATGTCAACAAATCGGAGATCATGGACTTGAAATGGAGGTTGTGGGCTGGCAATATGAATGGGAGCTGCTGAGCATCTGAGACTATATGAAGTTATTATGAAGTGGGCTTAACATTTGCCAAGTAGGTGCGGTGGGCCAAAGATGGTTAGTGGACCCGACCACAAGGGTGCCGTATGTGTGAGCTTGTAAGAATCTCGAGAAAATGAAATTTAGTATTTCATTCGTCATCGACCCAAGAAGAGCCAAGCTCTCTCCGTCTGAGTCTGTTTATTCTTGCTTATCTAGCCGGGCCAGTTATTTCAAGTTATGCCGTGGCAGATGAAACAAGTTTTCGATGGGTCTTCTCGGAGGTGTAGCAAACACCGAACATATAGTATGATTCAGGAAAGATGAGTTTGGTTGGGAATGAAAGGAATTCAAGCCAGGAACGCAGGGAGGAGGAAGAGATGACTGTCACTGATTTTGATGGTGAATGAGAACTAATTTCGAATGGTTGTGAATTTTAGAACTCTGGGTTCGTCTCAATTGCAGGGAATGAGATATGGAGAAGCTCAGAAGTCAATAACATGCAATCGACTCTCTTACCGTGTTCATACACACAATCAGCTTGATAAAATGCCTGAGTGAAATACTATTGCACCAGTCCACTTCGCAGCAGCAGCTAAGAGAGAATGGAGTTACAGAAGATGGATCTGGTGTGCTGAGTCGTGGTCAGATGGATGTGAACTACAGAGCCTATGGAAGGTTGCAAGTCTGAAAGGTTGAGATGGCTCGAGTGAGATGTTGAAGCTGCGGGCGATGGTCATTTGTTGCCAGCTGCAGATTTGTGTTGGAGGCAGAGAAGAATGATGTTGCAGGGATTGGTGTTGCTGTTGGTTCGAGGGCTGAGAAGAGCTTGGATATAGCTCGGGTCAAGAGACGTAGAGACATGGAGCTCGGGTTCGTTAGGCTGAAGTGCGGTTCATGGCAGCAATGGAAAGTGGCGAATACTGCCATTGGAATGAAGCAGTGATGAAGAACAGAGAATGGTGTTGGCTGCGGCACCGGTGATCAAGAACCTATTCAAAAGGTAGAGCTTGAGGATGATGCAATGAGTGTTCTAAAGAAATTCCTTATGGATAATATTGCATCCGCAAAAGAGTATGTGCCTTACAATAAAAAGGAGGAGCATGTTGAGAATGAGACCGTTATGACCAATATTGTGGAAGACCCAATTGAGCTTGCAAATAATTGTAATGATGATGTTTATGTCGATACTTTGGTTAAGGCAGAAACGGACGAAGAATGGTTGCAAAGTTTGATAGAGGACCATGATATAAAAGAGGTGAATAATTCACTTGAGTTTTTCAAGGATGAAGAGGATTCCGTAATACAAGAGATTGTGCAAGGTTTATCTAATCCTTTGCCTATTACTTCTTCTCCTTTACCTCTTATTGGTTTGAATGTATGTGCTTCGAGAATATTGTTGAATGACTTTGTTTCTCGTTTTCCGCCATTAGAGATACTTGATTCTCATACTATGCGAGTTATGGAACATGAAACCGTGAAGTACCACTCCTATATTCTTTATACACTTCCAAGTGTGGACAAGAATAAGTGTGGGGGAAGCTTTTATCTGTTCATAACTTCACTTTTGCTTTATATTACTAATATTTGTGTGAAGCTAGTGTTTCCAAAACAGGTTCTATGGAAGGATCCCCAACTTTTCAGATTATTGGTGTATGGGGAATGAATCTTGCAAGGATATAGTCGGGCTGACGACTATAAAACAAGCGCTAAGTGGGAGGCAACCCACTAGGTTTTGTATCCTTTTATCCTTTTGCTTTTTATTTTTGTTTCGTTTATTTATTTTTTTTTTATTTTTTTTTTTACTGTTTTTATATCATATTTGCATCCCTATGTTTAATTTCATTGAGTCCGGTATCTATTTTAGAAGAGAATTATGACGAATACCCTTTTCGTCAGAAAATTTCAGACTGCGCGTAGTTCAGTCCAGAGACCATAACTGTCAGACCGTTTATCGAAACACTGTGAAATTTTGACACTGTGTAGAAAACACGTAGGTGAACAACTTTTGTGAAATGGAGTTTTTCCAAATTCCTTACCAATTTGCACAGTTTTTGCGTTTTATCTGCTGTTACGTCAGAATTCAGAACTTTCGGTTTTACACATTGAGGACAATGTGAAGTTTAAGTGTGGGGGAGCATTTATATGTTTGTATAGTTTGTTTTTGACACCATTAGTGGATGGAACCATTTTGAATGCAGGAGTTGAGGAACCAATTAACTAAAAGGGACTAATATAGCTCGAAATCACAAATTAACATGATAGTTGTTACCATATCTCGGAATATCACCATATCACATTCTATTTTTATTTTTCCATATTTATCTATTGTTCTCTAAGTGCTTTGGTGGGTCACTAAACATCGACGTGTTATTACTGCTAGGATGAAATAGAGTGGTTGAGTTACATGAAAAAAAAAAAAAAAATGCAAAAATATATGAAAAAAAAAAAAAAAAAAAGGACCGATCAATTAGACCAAAACGGAATAAAAGACACTTGGGAATAGCAAGTATGTGTGAAACGTAGTCCCTGTCTCCGTCGCCTAAACAAGCGTGGAATGCGGGATCCAAGGCAACTATCATGTACTTGCGACAAGAAGCATGCGCTTGGATCCAAAAGATCTAATCATGCCGTCTAAAAAAAAAAAAAAGAAATTGGATCCAGTTTGATCCAATCATAAAAAAAAAAAAAAAAAAAAAAATTTATTGTGTTGAATAAAGTCACTTTTGGTTCCCTTGTATATGCCAATTGATTTGATGTAGCATTCGACACTCGGTGCTCAATCCAATAGGATTAGGTTCATCTTAGCAAGTGACCTTCGAGGCAGATATGGGAAACATCGAACACTTGTGAATATTCGCCAACATCTACATCTATATCCATCTTCTTAATCTTTTCATTGTGATTGTGGTTGTTAGTTTCCGGTATTGTGGCTTGTTCAACTATCTAATTAGAGTTTATTTACTAATGAATTGAATTTGCAAGGTACCTCCTCCGTAGTCATTTTGGATTCGTTCATTGATTTGTCACAAAATAGACGGAGTTTGAAATATAGGTTTTGTAGGTATATCTCTAGTAAACCTTCACGAGACTATAACTCGTCCACTAGGGACACCTAGGGTTTAAAGGCTTGTTATTTATGCTAAAATTAACCGTAGCCTCGACGTCACGGAGTTGTTGTTTTAGTTTTGTTTTGTTTGATTTGCTCGAGGACAAGCAAAGTCTAAGTGTGGGGGAATCTGATAGGTGTAGAATACACCGTATTTACTATATAGAGTTTATGCTTTCTTTGCTATTTTTCTTGTGAATTATGTACTTATGTTTTGTTTTTGAGTATTTAGGTACTTTGGAGTCATTTGGACCAAAAGAAGAGAAAGACGTCGAAATGGGGCGTATTGGCTTACGCGCTTGAAGCTTATGTCAACAAATCGGAGATCATGGACTTGAAATGGAGGTTGTGGGCTGGCAATATGAATGGGAGCTGCTGAGCATCTGAGACTATATGAAGTTATTATGAAGTGGGCTTAACATTTGCCAAGTAGGTGCAAAGGGCCGATGTAGATGGTTAGTGGACACGACCACAAGGGTGCCGTATGTGAGCTTGTAAGAATCTCGGAAATGAAATTTAGTATTTCATTCGTCATCAGCCAAGAAGAGCCAAGCTCTCTCCGTCTGAGTCTGGCCGTTGTCGCTCCCATCTAGGCTATTGCATTATTTCCAGAGTTATGCGGCGGATGAAACAAGTTTCGATGGGTCTTCTCGGAGGTGTAGCAAACACCGAACATATAGTATGATTCAGGAAAGATGAGTTTGGTTGGGAATGAAAGGAATTCAAGCCAGGAACGCAGGGAGGAGGAAGAGATGACTGTCACTGATTTTGATGGTGAATGAGAACTAATTTCGAATGGTTGTGAATTTTAGAACTCTGGGTTCGTCTCAATTGCAGGGAATGAGATATGGAGAAGCTCAGAAGTCAATAACACAGTCGACTCTCTTACCAGGTTCATACACACAATGGGCTTGATCAAATGCCTGAGGTGAAATACTATTGCACCAGTCCACTTGCACAGTTGACTAAGAGAAATGGAGTTACGAGAAGATGGATCTGGTGTGCTGAGTCGTGGTCAGATGGATGTGAACTACAGAGCCTATGGAAGGTTGCAAGTCTGAAAGGTTGAGATGGCCTGAGCTGAGATGTTGAGCTGCAGGCGATGTGGCTGTTGCCAGCTGCAGATTTGTGTTGGAGGCAGAGAAGAATGATGTTGCAGGGATTGGTGTTGCTTTGTTGGTTCGAGGGTCGAAGAGCTTGGATATAGCTCGGGTCAAGAGACAGAGAGACATGGAGCTCGAGTTAGTGAAGTGCGGTTCATGGCAGCAATGGAAAGTGGCGACCACTTGCCATTGAATGAAGCGATGATGAAGAACAATGAGAATGGTGTTGGCTGCGGCATACCTGATCAAGTAATGGCGTGGCGGGCCGGGATGTTGCGCTTGTTTATTGAATCGTCGGATGGAAAGACACAATGGTGCCAGAAAGACGAAGTTGAAGGCTGCAATGGATTGGTCAAGCTCGTTGCCCGAACATCGATCTAGAGCTGTCTTTGTTGTGAATGAATAAAAGCAGGTGAGCATATGACTATGAGATGTGGTTGTGGAGCTGAGCAGTGCAGGCGGAGCAGGTCACTTTGGTGATGGCAGTGAAGAAGAATGGCTGGTGTTTGAGACGGAGTCGATGAGGAACTCAGGGAGCTGTTGTCCTTAGCTACAAGCCAGAGAACTGCGGGTGGAGCAAGGAAGTTGAAGCTGAATTGCAGGACATGCCATGTATGAACTGATTGGGGCTGTGTTGCTGCTTGAAAGGCTTGGTAGTGTTTATGCTACAGGTTGAGCTGAATTGCAGCTGGAACTTAAGAGGCAAGGCAAGAAAGAACAGATTTTGCTTCTGGTAATTGGCAGGATGGCAGTGGCTTTGATTTGATGTTGAGAACAGGATCTGGAGATGCTATTGAAATGGTGAAGATTTATGTTGATGGTTGCTGATTGTTGCGGGGATTCGAATGTGCTAGTGCGTGTTGGTCTTTGAAAGCATTGGTACCGGAAAGAAGCACGAATGCTAACTCAGCAGGGAATGAATCAGATTAGCCGAGCATTACGGGGAGGAACTCTGGTGGCCACCAAATCATGGTTGTGTTGAAGATTATGAGACCAACAGGAATGGAAAATTGGTGATGAGACAAAAGCGGCTCAAGCTGTGCAGGTCTGAATTGATTAGATTCTACTGACTGAGCCGTGAAATGATCTTTGAAATTGTGCGAAACGCAAGCGAGAATGGTGCACCGGTGAGCCTAGTTCCAAGAGTTTGATTTTGGAACCGTAAGTGGGAATCACAATGATTCAGTGAATCGTGAAGGGGGTACGAGTCGGATGCAAGAATCGACGGCCGGACATATGAGCTACGCATCACGCTTTTGGGCGCGTTTTCGCAAGAGAGAAAGAATTGGTTTGGATGACTTTTGTGAATATTTGAAATGCGAGAGAAGGGAAGATGAGTTGCTTTGGGAGTGCACACTTGCTTGGCGACAGCTTCCGATGACAAAGCGGCTGAGACAAATTTTCCGGTGACGTTATTAAAGGCGACCGACGACCGGATTCCTGGCGATGATGTCGACAATCCTGGCGACGCTTTTGGACCCAAAATTCCCGAGAGACATATTTTTCACTCCTGGGCTTGGTGGACCAACTTGGAGACGGGTTTTGAGAAGAATTAACCTAATTTTGGGAAAGTATCCTTATGGGGAGAAAAGCATATATATAGAAAACTCTTCTCAAAACCCGGAGATATCTCCATTAGGGAGACTTCTACTTTTGTTCTAGGGTTTCACATGATAGGTTCTTCTAAACTTCTTATGATGATTTCCAAAAACACAAGTACTTAATCTTATTATTGGTTGAAGATGTAGTTGGATTTTGCAACCAAGTTATGATTTTTATGAATTAGTTTTCTCTCAATATTATCGTTTGATTTCTACGGGTTATAATAATTGCATGATTGATGGATTGCAATATGATTGAATGTTTGTTTAGTCGAGTCTAGAATTGATTGAACTCACATCCATATCTATAGCTATTTTAGGGTTTTCATCGAGCGATAACCTTGAATACTAGTAGCATGATATGATTCTAGGTTGTAGTGATACATCCTCGTAATCATATGTAGAAATTGACCTTTGTTCGAATTGTTTGCGCAATGTATTTCAATTGCATTGATTAGCCTATTTCTGAAACTTAATGCTCCTAGGAATTGAACTTGATTAGCGCAAGGCGTTAGGTTATTCTTTAGGTAGATTTCACATACGCAGCCCTAATGTGTGTGTCGATAACTTTGGAAATTTACGGAGTATTCTTGCAATAAGATATTCCATGGCTTTTGATGATAGCGAGATTAAATACGAATTCTATTCATATATTCATAAACTTGTTTACAATTGAAGATGAAACCTTTATCCAATATTTTCACATCCTCGATTTGCGTGCTTTGTTTATTTGCTTTTTGTTTATTTTTATTTACACAATCGTAAATTCTTCCGGTGTTTTATATAGGAAACCATAACAATTTGACAACCTAGACCTCTCTCAGGATCGATCCTTTCTTGCCCTTGCTATATTTATATTTTGAGTAGAAGAAAGTGTAATTATATTTGTGTCGCTTCGACAAATGATCAAATTTGGCGCCGTTGCCGGGGAGGCAACGGTTGTCAATTGTTTTTGGTTTCTTATTTTTGTATTTAGTTTTTGTTTTATTTTTATTTTTCTTATTTTCTGGTTTTTAACCTTGGTTTGAGAACTCTTATTTCAGGTGCTTATTTCTATGGAAGGAGCATATTGGAGCAATCAATACGGCTTTCAACCTCAACAACATAACAATTATCACCCTTATGGGGAGTATAATCAAAACCAACTTTGGCTATGATCAATACTCCACGTACCCTATGAGTTATTCTCATACATATCAACCTTCTTATGGTGGTTATGTAAGTGAGCAACCACAAGGAGGGAGAATAGTTGTTTTCCTTATAATATTTCCTCTAATTTGGTAGATGAAATGCAACAATTTATGGCGGCATGGAGTCAATTTTTGTGGACAACCAAGCATGGAACAACTTTCATCGACCGAATGTGCTAATAATAGTATGTGTGGCCCAATTTCGATCGTAGTTATGATCATCCACCCATTCAAAGGGAATATAATTGGCCTAACAATGTTTGAAGTAAGTAATTCTACTTTTTCTTTGTCGAATGAGCTTTACAAACAAATGGAACACTATATTCGAATTTGGATGGAACACTCCAAGAGCTTCAAAAAGGTGTTTCCACTTTAAGACAAGGCATTGAAGAATACAAGGAGGAAATGAATAGTTATGTTGAAAAAGGTGAACCTTCGGGGACTTTTGTTGATATTTGTGTAGTTAACTCAACTCTTGATCGTAATAATGATCATTCACCTATTCAAAAGGATGAGTTAGAGATTAGCAACACTAAATTCAGCGAGGACCAATGTTATGATGACTATGATAGTGATGATGATTATTATGAAAATACATCGTTTGAACCAATTTATGGTGACATCCCCGAGGAGTGTACAATGGAGTCTTTTTGCGATCAAGGTGAAGTTGAAAAGGAATATGATGACACTAGTGTAGCTTACTCGAGCATTGATCTTTATAATGATCAAGAACCTATTCAAAAGGTAGAGCTTGAGGATGATGCAATGAGTGTTCTAAAGAAATTCCTTATGGATAATATTGCATCCGCAAAAGAGTATGTGCCTTACAATAAAAAGGAGGAGCATGTTGAGAATGAGACCGTTATGACCAATATTGTGGAAGACCCAATTGAGCTTGCAAATAATTGTAATGATGATGTTTATGTCGATACTTTGGTTAAGGCAGAAACGGACGAAGAATGGTTGCAAAGTTTGATAGAGGACCATGATATAAAAGAGGTGAATAATTCACTTGAGTTTTTCAAGGATGAAGAGGATTCCGTAATACAAGAGATTGTGCAAGGTTTATCTAATCCTTTGCCTATTACTTCTTCTCCTTTACCTCTTATTGGTTTGAATGTATGTGCTTCGAGAATATTGTTGAATGACTTTGTTTCTCGTTTTCCGCCATTAGAGATACTTGATTCTCATACTATGCAGGTTATGGAACATGAAACCGTGGAAGTACCCGACTCCTATATTCTTTATACACTTCCAAGTGTGGACAAGAATAAGTGTGGGGGAAGCTTTTATCGGTTCATAACTTCACTTTTGCTTTATATTACTAATATTTGTGTGAAGCTAGTGTTTCCAAAACAGGTTTTATGGAAGGATCCCCAACTTTTCAGATTATTGGTGTATGGGGAATGAATCTTGCAAGGATATAGTCGGGCTGACGACTATAAAACAAGCGCTAAGTGGGAGGCAACCCACCGGTTTTGTATCTTTTATCCTTTTGCTTTTTATTTTTGTTTCGTTTATTTATTTTTTTTTTATTTTTTTTTTTACTGTTTTTATATCATATTTGCATCCCTATGTTTAATTTCATTGAGTCCGGTATCTATTTTAGAAGAGAATTATGATGAATACCCTTTTCGTCGAGAAAATTTCCAGACTGCGCGTAGTTCAGTCCAGAGACCATAACTGTCAGACCGTTTATCGAAACACTGTGAAATTTTGACACTGTGTAGAAAACACGTAGGTGAACAACTTTTGTGAAATGGAGTTTTTCCAAATTCCTTACCAATTTGCACAGTTTTTGCGTTTTATCTGCTGTTACGTCAGAATTCAGAACTTTCGGTTTTACACATTGAGGACAATGTGAAGTTTAAGTGTGGGGGAGCATTTATATGTTTGTATAGTTTGTTTTTGACACCATTAGTGGATGGAACCATTTTGAATGCAGGAGTTGAGGAACCAATTAACTAAAAGGGACGAATATAGCTCAGAAATCACAAATTAACATGATAGTTGTTACCATATCTCGGAATATCACCATATCACATTCTATTTTTATTTTTTCCATATTTATCTATTGTTCTCTAAGTGCTTTGGTGGGTCACTAAACATCGACGTGTTATTACTGCTAGGATGAAATAGAGTGGTTGAGTTACATGAAAAAAAAAAAAAAAAATGAAAAAATATATGAAAAAAAAAAAAAAAAAAGGACCGATCAATTAGACCAAAACGGAATAAAAAGACACTTGGGAATAGCAGTATGTGTGAAACGTAGTCCCTGTCTCCGTCGCCTAAACAAGCGTGGAATGCAGGATCCAAGGCAACTATCATGTACTTGCTGACAAGAAGCATGCGCTTGGATCCAAAAGATCTAATCATGCCGTCCTAAAAAAAAAATTGGATCCAGTTTGATCCAATCATAAAAAAAAAAAAAAAAAAAAATTATTGTGTTGAATAAAGTCACTTTTGGTTCCCTTGTATATGCCAATTGATTTGATGTAGCATTCAAGACCAAGTGAGCTCAATCCAATAGGATTAGGTTCATCTTAAGCAAGTGACCTTGATTTATATATGGGAAACATCGAACACTTGTGAATATTCGCCAACATCTACATCTATATCCATCTTCTTAATCTTTTCATTGTGATTGTGGTTTGTTAGTTTCCGAGTATTGTGGCTTGTTCAACTATCTAATTAGAGTTTATTTACTAATGAATTGAATTTGCAAGGTACCTCCTCCTGTAGTCATTTTGGATTCGTTCATTGATTTGTCACAAATAGACGGAGTTTGAAATATAGGTTTTGTAGGTATATCTCTAGTAAACCTTCACGAGACTATAACTGCGTCCACTAGGGACACCTAGGGGTTTAAAGGCTTGTTATTTATGCTAAAATTAACCGTAGCCTCGACGTCACGGAGTTGTTGTTTTAGTTTTGTTTTGTTTGATTTGCTCGAGGACAAGCAAAGTCTAAGTGTGGGGGAATCGATAGTGTAGAATACACCGTATTTACTATATAGAGTTTATGCTTTCTTTGCTATTTTTCTTTGTGAATTATGTACTTATGTTTTGTTTTTGAGTATTTAGGTACTTTGGAGTCATTTGGACCAAAAGAAGAGAAAGACGTCGAAATGGGGCGTATTGGCTTACGCGCTTGAAGCTTATGTCAACAAATCGGAGATCATGGACTTGAAATGGAGGTTGTGGGCTGGCAATATGAATGGGAGCTGCTGAGCATCTGAGACTATATGAAGTTATTATGAAGTGGGCTTAACATTTGCCAAGTAGGTGCAGTGGGCCAGTAGATGGTTAGTGGACCTGACCACAAGGGTGCCGTATGTGTGAGCTTGTAAGAATCTCAGAGAAATGAAATTTAGTATTTCATTCGTCATCGCCCAAGAAGAGCCAAGCTCTCTCCGTCTGAGTCTGTTGCTTTGCCTCTATCTAGCCGCCAAGTTATTTCAAGTTATGCCTGAGATGAAACAAGTTTTCGATGGGTCTTCTCGGAGGTGTAGCAAACACCGAACATATAGTATGATTCGGGAAAGATGAGTTTGGTTGGGAATGAAAGGAATTCAAGCCGAAACGCGAGGAGGAGGAAGAGATGACGTCACCGATTTTGATGGTGAATGAGAACTAATTTCGAATGGTTGTGAATTTTAGAACTCGGGGTTCGTCTCAATTCGAGGAATGAGATATGGAGAAGCTCAAGTCAATAACACAACGACTCTCTTACCAGGTTCATACACACAATCACTTGATAAAATGCCCGAGTGAAATACTATTGCACCAGTCCACTGCAGCCAATGACTAAGAGAGAATGGAGTTACAGAAGATGGATCTGGTGTGCTGAGTCGTGGTCAGATGGATGTGAACTACAGAGCCTATGGAAGGTTGCAAGTCTGAAAGGTTGAGATGGCCTGAGCTGAGATGTTGAGCTGCAGGCGATGTGGCTGTTGCCAGCTGCAGATTTGTGTTGGAGGCAGAGAAGAATGATGTTGCAGGGATTGGTGTTGCTGTTGGTTCGAGGGCTGAGAAGAGCTTGGATATAGCTCAGGTCAAGAGACAGAGAGACATGGAGCTCGAGTTAGCTGAAGTGCGGTTCATGGCAGCAATGGAAAGTGGCAGCCACTGCCATTGGAATGAAGCAGTGATGAAGAACAGAGAATGGTGTTGGCTGCGGCACCGGTGATCGAAGTAATGGCAGTGGCGGCTGTATGTTGCGCTTGTTTATTGCAACTGGTCAGATGGAAAGACACAATGGTGCCAGGAAAGATGAAGTTGAAGGCTGCAATGGATTGGTCAAGCACATTGCTGAACATCGATCTGTAGTTTGTCTTTGTTGTGAATGAATAAAAGCAGGTGAGCATATGACTATGAGATGTGGTTGTGGAGCTGAGCAGTGCAGGCCAGAGCAGGTCACTGGTGATGGCAGTGAAGAAGAATGGCTGGTGTTTGAGACGGAGTCGATGAGGAACTCAGGGAGCTGTTGTCCTTAGCTACAAGCCAGAGAACTGCGGGTGGAGCAAGGAAGTTGAAGCTGAATTGCAGGACATGCCATGTATGAACTGATTGGGGCTGTGTTGCTGCTTGAAAGGCTTGGTAGTGTTTATGCTACAGGTTGAGCTGAATTGCAGCTGGAACTTAAGAGGCAAGGCAAGAAAGAACAGATTTTGCTTCTGGTAATTGGCAGGATGGCAGTGGCTTTGATTTGATGTTGAGAACAGGATCTGGAGATGCTATTGAAATGGTGAAGATTTATGTTGATGGTTGCTGATTGTTGCAGGGATTCGAATGTGCTAGTACTGTGTTGGTGCTGAGTAGCATTGGTACTGGAAAGAAGCACGAATGCTAACTGCAGGGAATGAACTGAATTAGCTGAGCATTACAGGGAGGAACTCTGGTGGCCACCAAATCATGGTTGTGTTGAAGATTATGAGACCAACAGAAATGGAAAATTGGTGATGAGACAAAAGCGGCTCAAGCTGTGCAGGTCTGAATTGATTAGATTCTACAGCCTGAGCTGTGAAATAGATGCTGAAATTGTGCAGAAACGCAGCGAGAATGGTGCACCGGTGAGCCTAGTTCCAGTAGCCGGATTTTGGAACCGTAAGTGGGAATCACAATGATTCAGTGAATCGTGAAGGGGGTACGAGTCGGATGCAAGAATCGACGAGGCGGACATATGAGCTACGCATCACGCTTTTGGGCGCGTTTTTGAGAGAAAGAATTGGTTTGGATGACTTTTGTGAATATTTGAAATGCGAGAGAAGGGAAGATGAGTTGCTTTGGGAGTGCACACTTGCTGGCGACGATTTCCGATGACAAAAGCGGGCCGAGACAAATTTTCCGGTGGACGGATTCCGCCGACGACCGCCGATTCCGGCGATGATGTCAAAGAATCCGGGCGACGCTTTTGGACCCAAAATTCCAGAGACATATTTTTCACTCCCCCGGGCTTGGTGGACCAACTTGGAGACGGGTTTTGAGAAGAATTAACCTAATTTTGGGAAAGTATCCTTATGGGGAGAAAAGCATATATATAGAAAACTCTTCTCAAAACCCAGAGATATCTCCATTAGGGAGACTTCTACTTTTGTTCTAGGGTTTCACATGATAGGTTCTTCTAAACTTCTTATGATGATTTCCAAAAACACAAGTACTTAATCTTATTATTGGTTGAAGATGTAGTTGGATTTTGCAACCAAGTTATGATTTTTATGAATTAGTTTTCTCTCAATATTATCGTTTGATTTCTACGGGTTATAATAATTGCATGATTGATGGATTGCAATATGATTGAATGTTTGTTTAGTCGAGTCTAGAATTGATTGAACTCACATCCATATCTATAGCTATTTTAGGGTTTTCATCGAGCGATAACCTTGAATACTAGTAGCATGATATGATTCTAGGTTGTAGTGATACATCCTCGTAATCATATGTAGAAATTGACCTTTGTTCGAATTGTTTACAATGTATTTCAATTGCATTGATTAGCCTATTTCAAAACTTAATGCTCCTAGAATTGAACTTGATTAGCGCAAGGCGTTAGGTTATTCTTTAGGTAGATTTCACATACGCACCATTAATGTGTGTCGATAACTTTGGAAATTTACTTTATATTCTTGCAATAAGATATTCCATGGCTTTTGATGATAGCGAGATTAAATACGAATTCTATTCATATATTCATAAACTTGTTTACAATTGAAGATGAAACCTTTATCCAATATTTTCACATCCTCGATTTGCGTGCTTTGTTTATTTGCTTTTTGTTTATTTTTATTTACACAATCGAAAATTCTTCCTGTGTTTTATATAGGAAACCATAACAATTTGACAACCTAGACCTCTCTCTGTGGGATCGATCCTTTCTTGCCCTTGCTATATTTATATTTTGAGTAGTAAGAAAATGTAATTATATTTGTGTCGCTTACGACAGCGATCACAAAGTAAGTAGATTTACTAATAATATGATCTTCACTACTATGACCCACGACTAACATAATCTTCTCTTACAGAGTCATCATTGCAAGTGTCAAATTTGCAAGTCACCTTATCATCTAGCCATGGTCTGTCCTTTTATTTATTCAAAGTGTAGAAGTTTGTGATGGGACACGCCGGTTTGGATTGCAAAATCGATGATCTTTAAAATGGAAGAATGTTTCTAAGGTGTTTGAATCACCCAAAGTGCGATGAGTTTCAATGGTTTGACAAAGCTGTTCAACTAGCAGAGTCAAGAGAAAACCATAAGGGCCATTGCAAGCCAATCGATGGGTGTGATGGGTGTTATATGAAGGGAAAGGAATATGTTGAAAGAGAAGAAGAACCAATGAAGTTGATCCTTGACACCCCCCTCCCGGACGATGTCTTCAAAGAGGTTCGAGAAAGGCTCAAAGGTTCCGCAATTGTTGAAAAGGGATGGAAATAGATTATCTTTAACCAAATGTAATCCATGCCATGTTTTTTAGCATGTTTTAATTAAAAGTTTCAAATCCAATGTAATAGATTAATTATTAGGAATAAAACAGAAGAGCATTCGAAATGGATTTTTATTCAAAACTAGCAGAGTCCCGGCATGGAAGTATTCAATTTTACAGTGCCGGTTTTCTGAGAACTATGAGAATTTTCAAATTATCATAAAACCGGCATAGATGTTAGAAAATACTTCAGACTCTTGGTACTTCGAATATCTATACAGGAACATGGAATTTTTAATCTTCTTGTCCTGGTATGGTTTTCTAAACAATTTGCGCCATTATCGAACCGGCATTGATGTATAAATATTAAACAATGCCGGTCCCAAAATCCGTCTTTTGTAAGCCTAATTTATCTATGCTTAGGAAAAAGTCACAAATAAATCTTGCAAGGATAAACATATTCAACATAAACGAATCACTAGAAATCAAAACAGGCTCAACATAAACCAACCAACTTGATTTTGCTATCAAATGTTCTTAATCCGTATCCTAAACCAAAAGCAAACCAAAAAACTAAAGAGTTTAACACGAGGTACAAACGAAAACAAGTTCGAATTGTTCAAGACGTGACAACCACCATCCAAAAAAGAAACACAACTAAAGAGTTAAATCACTGGGTCTTTTGCTTCTTTTGGGACGGTTTGTACTTAGTTTCCCCGAACAAATATTTTGCACTAGGGTCGGTTTCTTCAATTCTATCAAGCTTTTCCTCGAATTCCTTCATTTCTTCAAGGGACAGCACCTCTCCTTCCTGGTACTTGCAACCCAACATCTTCTTTAACTTTCCAAGCTGACGCCGCTAGTTTAATATAACAAACACATAATTAGTATACATATATGATTATGTGTATATTAAACGATGAAGCAATTAACAATACTTACAAGCAATCCAACGGTGTTATTAAGTTGGGTCATCGTAGGTGGTGCCCGCGGGAGTTGAACCTGGAGGGTTTTTCCGGGGAGGAACTTGGACGTCATCCCAAGCGGACGACATAAGGATGTGACCATTCCGTACTCTTCCATGTAATCGGCATCAACTTCATCACCGTTTTCAGCAATCTCCAACTTTTCCCACTGACTAATATCTACCAAGCGACGTGATTCCCTATCCCTCCAATCTGTTGGGTCCGGTTTTGGAACATACTCTACATGCAACCGACTTGGAGTTGAATAACACCGAGAAAGGTCGAGATCAAAACATTGAAAAGAGGCCGTCTGGAAAAGTGCTAATTTATTATATCCAAGTTGATGCATCACACGCGTAGGATTAGCCATAACGTATCCTTTTGGGTGGAACAACGGCCCATGGTAAAATGCAACGTTACAAACCTCAAAACCTCTTAGGTTTCCTCTAGACTCCTTGTAAGGGTCGAACACAACATCTTTGGTACTCATTCCGTCCAAAGCCAATCTCATATCGATCAAATCGACCCATGTTACTAGGGCTTTGGAGTATTGTTGAACTCGTATCTCTTAGCTAGAGGCGTATCGGGTTCTGGAAGATCTATGATCTTCAAGGATGGGTAGGCCTTGAACAAGGTTGGGAAGTGTTCATAAGCCCACACCTATTCCAATGTGAAGCAATAAGTTTTGTTTCTAAGTTCACCATAAGAGTACATATGAACAATATACATAATAACATAAGTTTAAGAACAAATTTACCTGCAGTAGAGTGAAATTCCCGACAAATTGGTTGGTTTTAGCCTTAGAGGCCCTTCTCATCTCCATCATCAAATGTTCCATTACCACGGTGCCCCGAGAATATCCATAGACACCTTCCAACGGATCCAAGTATCAAGGTAGTTCGCACTAACCACAAGTTGCCATTGGTGTCGGGGAATACCCTAGTGCCGAAGATGTATAACAGTAGCGGCGGCGGTAACGAATTTGTTTAAGGTCTCATCCATCCTCCAAACTTCTTTTCTTTGTCTTTTCAAAATTCTTCTTAAGCGCGTCAACTTGATTGTCTTTGTCTTACCGGACGTGGATTCATAAAAGCTCTCCACGAAGTTTTGTAGTCCCAACCAAATAGCTTGTTAGTCGACCAGTAACTTTGACCATTCTAGGTCTAGAGACTCAACTCCTTCCCTCGCAACTGATTTGCCGATAACATTCAAGCCTAGAATGTTCTCGAGCATCTTCAGGGATGAAGGTCATCTCCCCAAAAGGGAAGTGCATGGTATCGGTTTCACCATGATACCTTTCGACGAAGCAATTTACAGTAACAGAATCAGGCTTCACATAATTTTCAACCAAAGCATATAGACCAGAATCTCTTACTATTGTTTGGACCTCTTCACATTCCTCGAACAAGTCCCAACCATCCGCGGCTTGGTTTCGGAAAACACGCACATCCTTCTTATGATCCTACAATTAGGAGAGACAATACAATTAAGAGATTTTACATAAATACACAACAACACATATGTACAAGATAGAAAATGCTTACATAGGTTTGATAGATAGTATCCAAATAGTGTTTTCGGTTCCGGAGCTTCGCCCCAAATTCTACCACGTTCAAGGTCAGGAATCATGTCATCAATGTGAGGAAGGTGAGAACCCTTAACTTTCACTTTGACGTTTCCCTTCCCCTTCTTGCCATTGCCTTGTGTTGGTTGTTGACTTTGGCCACCAACTTCGCTTTGGCTTGCTAATTGACTTTCCTCTTCATCTCGGTTCATCTTGATCATCCCGCTCACGGTTTGCAAGTCGACTCACGGTCACTACCACTCTCCCAAATTATCCCTCTTGTATCGCCCCCAAACGTATCTTATGACCTTCATCTTTCCCTCGAGGAGGCGTAGACCGAGGAGTATCAAGACCATCCTTCCTTCTTCTTAGTGACAAGATCTTTATTTTTTTTTTGTTGGTTTCCTTTGCTTTTGACCTATATCGTAAGCACACGAAAGCAATGAATATAAGACAACTCACCTCCGCCTTTAGTACCGCATTAAATACCTTAAACTAAACCACGCCTAAGACAATGTTCCTATTAGACACATTGACTATCGACAAGTGTCGGACTCACTACCGGCATATAAATGCAACCTAAAATCTATGCCTCGGTATTGTTGACAATGTTCTGTATGTTTTAAGTCCACTACTGCAAGCATTCTCTAATTATTAAAAAAACAATGCTTGTACCTACAACCCATGTAATGAAACCAAAATTTTATGCCTAAGATGGTGACAAATTCATAAACTCTCTTTGTATGTTTTAAGAGTACTACCGACATGCTCGAAATATTAGAAACGAATGCCAGGTACTCAACACCGGCATTGAATTAATCCAAAAACAATGCCTCTCAGGATTACCGTGGCAAATTCATAAACTCTCTTGTATGTTTGAAGTCCAATACCGGACACACGAATTATTATCAAACACCTTTCCGGCACTACAAAACCCAGATCTTGTATTCATCCTAGATTGAATGCCGTATTGAAAATTCGATCTGGTTATTCGGGTTGTAAACCTAAGACCTTTGTATTCATCATAGATTGAATGTCGGAACACAAAACCTAAAGACTCGTATTCATACGAATTTCAATGCCTGCACTCTCTGAAACTCAACTGTTTGAGTTAGGTTTCACATTCTAACCTCGAACCCATTGCCATAGATCGATTTAAACACCTACAAAGTAGTTTTAAATGACTTACCTTCTCACGGCCTTATATTTGTGTAGTTGATCGTCAGATAACGTTGCTTCTTCGTGTTCTTGCTCTTGAGCAATCTTAGCAAGTCTTTCCGCCTGTTTTTGTTGAGCAATCGATGATGTTGAGTTCGATTGGGCATTTGGTTTCTTTCGTGGAGGAATTGTTTATGATTCGGGTTGGTTAATCGACGAATTTTTTTTTGAATCGACGAAGAACGATGAAGAACGATGGAATTTTCTTTTTTTTCGAACCTAACCATAGGATCTGCCTTGATCTCGAAAGAGAAATGAGGGATATATGTTTTGGTTTTTTGATTTTAATGTTTTAGTAGAAAGGGTATTCTGGTCTTTTCATAATGTTTTTTAATTAACCAAAGGGTATTTTAGTATTTTCATACCCAAAAATCACCCCTTAACACACACCATGGGTTGGGAGAAGTAATCAATATCCCCCAATTCCTTTTTTATCCCCCAATTGTGCGTTCTTATGTTAATGCCTAATATGTCCTTTTTAAATTAATGCTAATTCGGGTAATTAAAATAATGTTTAATCAAGTTAATCTTGAAATTAACTATCATTAATGATAACCAAAACTTGGAATTTTTTTTAAAAAAAAAGACTCAGATCTAGAATCGGTTTATATTATTGCATTTGTAAACCGATTTTGGGTTGATATTTTCGGACTGACGATATGATCCCACAATCGTAGTTTTTCCAAAACCCACATAAACCGATTCCGACAATCGGTGTTTATAGATGTCCACATAATCCGATTATACCTTACTTTTAGAAACAAAATATTCATTACATAGTTTAAGAAATTAACGCACTACATATATAGGGTTCGGTATGGGAATTCTAGAATTTGACACATCAAATGTTCTTCAGTGAACCTCCGAGCACGTCGTACAACGTCGCATATTATTTATGGTGAATGAACTTAGTTTCCCCATTATGAATTCTCCATAGCCCGTTGAAACGTTCCAGCGGAAATTCAATGAACTCTTAAATGTTAGTATGTGAACTTTTGACATAGGTATAAAAATGATCGGATTACTCATTTTTTCCCTAAGAGGAGCTGGTGGATGATAGTCGTACACCATATTTCTAACTTTTACGTACTTTCGAATTACGCTTTTTATGTATTGGAATCGAAAAGCCAAGTTTCTCCATTTATGGTTATTGGGATTCGCGGTACGCCCGTAAAAGAACTCTTTAACTCTCTTCCAAAACATTGAATAGAATTCATTCGGACGTTCACGGAACATATTAGCAAACGATTTAACGAGACACAAATCTTCATACGGTTCGCATTCCATTTTCTAGTCTAATAGGGAGGTAGTCAAACGAGATTTCTATGGACTTCCATAGATTTTTAGTTTGAGTGACTCCCGGAGATTCTCTGAAAATCTAAAGACTTTTAGTGATTCTCTGAGAGTATTTTAGAGAGTCTTTGTGACTTGTGGAGACAAAAAAATGAGATTTGTAAAGAGTCTTTGTGATTTGTTGAGACAAAAAATGTATAATATCTCTTGAAAAATTCAATATGTCTACCAATTTTTTTTGATCCACATTACAATGTTAAAGTACCATGAATACCTTATGAAAGTGAAAAAATCATATAGTTCAGAGGTGGTTGTAAAGGCATCACAAGATTACATGAAAGACAAAAAAAAATGGAACCCTCCATCATTCCGTTAACTGGGTAATCTCGGGTATGATGTTTACCAAAACCACACCCCCCCCCCCTTTTTTTATTAGAAAATTCCCAAATTCTCAAGTCTCCCAAAATATCACCTCTCGGGGATAGACTTTTACCATGCCTATTTTTTCAAAAAAAGTCTCTCCAAATCTCTGAAAATTACAAATCAATGACTTTCAATTCTCTTTTGAATAACAGGAGTGTTTGAGTGACTCTTATGAAATCATAATCCAATAACATGGAGTTTCAGAGAATGTAAATGACTTAAAAAAAGTCTCTACCCAATAACAAGAGACATTGAGAGACTCTCCAAAAATCTCAATTGAATAACAATAGATTTGGGAACTCCCCAGAAGTCATTTGAAATCTCATTTGACTACCTACCTGTAAGTGTGTGATGTGGGAGTGGCTCAAAGAGGTTGTCCTTATATAGTTCAAGGCTCAACGACTATTTTTTTCCAATTCAATTCACACAATCGCATTTTAGGTATGTCCACATGAACCGATTGCGTCCTTGCAAAATCATTAAAATATGCCTATCAATAATCGTATTTTAATATTACGTATATAATCCGATTCTTGGCAAAAAAAAAGATACAGAAGAGGTGTCATTTTTCCTTAGTAAAATCGGATTACATGGAGTGCCCACATAGACCGATTAAGAAGTTTTTCAAAATATGTCTTTCAACAATCGGACTTTAGTATATGCACGTGTAACCTGATTCTTGGTAAAAAAGTTACAGAACTTTTCCTCAGAAGAATCGGATTACATGGAGTGCCCACATAGACCGATTCTGAAACTGAACCTCTGGGGAACTATAAGAATCGGGTTACATATAGGTAAATGTAAATCGATTCTGACTCAAAAAATGCCAGAATCCTGCATTTTTTGCACACGCATTGTAGTTGATAATCCTGGGTGATCAAATGAAGAACTAAAAATTAAAGCTCGTACCAAATTCGCCGAAGACAATGGAAGATGGTTTAGTCATGACGAATGTTATGAACTCTACAATATTCATGTGCATGGATTCAAATTATAAGTATCGTGTTATGCGATCAAGGTTATTTTTTAATGAAATGTAAAACTGGTTTCAATCTGAATATTAATTTAAAAGATAGTTTCCATTAATTATTAATCTAAACAAAAATTTACATTTCACATTTCAACTAAAAGATTGCATTTAAACTACTCATTTCCTTGTCCATTTCATCCCTGACCAAAGATCCAATTGCCTGCATTTTCTGGATCCATAGAGTTGTTCAACAAATTAGTTATGGTGCCGGTTTGAGACTCACTAGGTGCTTGAGTCTCATCAGAATCACCATAGCCTTGATAAGCAATGGGATGACATGGTATGGGAACACGATACAAATCTTGAAATACGTGTGGTTGATATTGTTGCTAGAATGGTTGAAATGCTGATGAGGTTGAGGCAATTGGGGTATACAGATTCGTTTGCCTAACTACTTCCATGTTCACACTACCACCTGGAGTCATTATGTCAGTTTGCAAATGACTAAACATACGTGTAGGAGTTGTATCCAAGCCAATGTTTTCTTCACCACCACGTACTCCTTGACTGTCTAACACCATGTTTGGGGTTGAACTTTCTGGTACCTCCTCCATAGGACGACGTCTCAATCTTCTTTCACTTCTTTCACGACTTTGCTGACTTCCACGACTTTGCTGACTTCGACGACTTTGCTGACTTCCACCTAGACTCATTCCTTTACCAGCTCCTGTAACACTGGGACTCAAATGAGTCATTCCTCTACCATCTCCTGTAACACCGGGACTCATTCCCATACTACTACCTAAACCATCATTACCCTCAATTCCTTGACTCATCTCAAACATCATGCTTTCCCTCAATTTTTGCATCTCATCCAAGTGCATATTCTGAAATCCCTGAAATAGAGCCTCAACATCGTTCAACCGGGTCTGATACTCCAACTCTTTAGCATTGACCCGAAGTATGGATAAGTCTGAGTATGTGTACTAGAAACAATTGGATAATTAACAATCTCTCCAGATGTGCAGGATATAGTCTTTACTTCCCAAGAAAATGGTGGCATGTTTGACGATGAACTTTGAGAAGGATATGCAAATGCGTCACCCGTCTCTGGTGGAGGTTGGGAAGGAAGAAATTCATTGTCAAGTGGCAACCTACCTAAAGCTGGGAAATCCATCCGACCCAAACTTTGCGGTTGCATAACAATATTTGGCTTGAAAATAGTGTTATACCAAGATAGGTACTCATTTCTGTCCATCGGCTCCTGGATCAATTCATCAGCTTCTTGCCAATGATGACCTTCCCTTATCAATTTGAAGTAATCATCTGCTGAAACATCTCAATTCGGATAAGGGTTGACAATATCACCATCTTCCTTGCAACAAGAAGATGTCTTTCACCATAATACCAAACACCCTTCTCGTAAATAGGGTTGTATAACACCATCCTTGTAAGGCTTAATCAGTATCATTCTCTGACCTAGTTCTTCTTGGAACTCGTAGTGGTGCATATGGCTCGGGAGACAAGGTTATGGCTTGTTCTACCAACCGCCGAATCTTATGAACAATAACAAAGATGTTGACCATCTTCAATCTTCAGCCTTCCTTACTTCTCGGAATCATACTTCCGTATGATAGGAAATACATTGGTATGATTCTTAAGACAAGGTTCAAACACGGAAATATGTATACCACCAATACCAAAAATAATAACATTCAAAGAGTTAATAAGTTTTCCATATGAAAATGACAAATAAATACATAATGCGAAAATATTGGTTCTTACCTCCAACTCCCCAAAAGCATTAAAACTATCTTTACAACACGTTGAGTTATCACCGAGGGCCATGTAAATCTGCGATAAAATCGCACCCCCAATCATATGTTGGTGCTTGCTCTAAATATTCTAATGCTTCGAGAAACCCAATTAACACTACCGAGCTAGCATTTGGAAACAAACATTGGCCTAGTGTCCACACTACAAACAGACGTTCTAGCTCGTCATAATGGTCGGGGATCAAATATTCATTACCAACTGCCCTGTTTTCATTCATTTTCCTAGCATAACGCTGGAAAAAACTTTTCAACCCAACCCACCTTCAACCCATGCGTTTTATTTGTCTATGTATAGGATTTCCTTCTAATTCATTTGAATATAAAGGAAGTCTTTGTTTCCATCTAATGTCTGATAACCAATTTAGTCTGTTAAATGGAAGTAAGTTTCCTTGGCATGGAATTCCAGTTAACATGTACAAATCTATCGGCGTAACTCCTATTAACAATAATTATTCATAATTAGAATTTGTTGATTTTTATGAAACAAAACACATAATCTAAAAATTAAATTACTAGAAAAGACTGACTTACCACATTCAAAGTCCTTGAAAAAGAACGTGTTTGTAGTCTTCCACCATCGTTCTAATATAACTTGAACACCTTGAGTCCTGTGGTTTCTAGGTTGTATTTGATATAGATGTCGCCAAGGATACCTTCTAAATCTCTTGAACAACGGGGGAAGTAATTGGAAAATTGTACGTAACTCACCATCCACCTCTTAGATTTATCGAGTTAGATCGCTCCTCATGATCGAAAGGTGATTAGAGAATACACCTTCACCGGCTACTTGTCTAACATTATTAAACTCATAATTTGCATCCACAAAAAAACTTACTCCAGTGCCTGGGGTACTAGTACATCCTTTCGCTTTTCTGTTTCTTTTTCTTCTCTCCATATTTGTTTAAGAAAATTAAAAGAAAATCGTTTAAGTTTAGAACAGAAGTTTAAGAAAATCAGTGATTTTGAGAAGAAGAATTGAGAAGAGTTGAGAGGATAGGTGCGGTATTTATAGGCGCGAAACTCGAACGGTGGGCGATATTGATTATAACGTCGTTGATGGAGTCAATTTCGAGCGATATTAACAATACCGACTGACGATTTATCGCCGCTAGAAATTGACTCTCCGCTGGTTTTCCCATAATGGCGCAGATGGTTTGCCATGCCACCTCGTATGCCAAACACCATTTTTTAGGCATGTGCGTAGGAGTAGGCCTTATCTAAGCTCATTTGGCATCTTGGTGCCCGAAACGATACTATAACATGCATAGAGCAAAACACAGGACAAAGAAAAAGACAAAGTATTGAGTTTATGGTGATATCGATCTTTTCATTGTTGCGGAGGGCGTACGTTACACGGAAATTTTGACATCAACATCTGAATGAGAAAACGTATAAAGTCAAGGTAAGTTACCCAAGTTGGAACGATATACAATTCTTTCACGCAGGATCGAGGTCCAGCCATTGCAAATTCCCGATACAAATGCTATAGTGAGGCAGGGCCCACGAAATAATGCAGTAATCTACTATGAGGTCCCAGATGCCAAAGTAGATTGGGGTATACCCATTTTGTTCCCATCCAAAGTAGTGTGCTAAGGGGTGTCTAAAAGGTGTTAAAAGATCAAATTGCCCATACTAAAAAACCTTGCCGACCAAAACATATAAAAAAAAAAATCAAAATCTTTCTTCTACACTCTAACTATACATGTGAAATTAAAAAAAAAAAAAAAAAAAAAAAAAATCAAAACGAACCAAAAGTCGGCAGGGTATTTTTGTCATTTTCTCGACCAAAATATAGTCGGCGGGTATAAGGTTGAATAACATGCCGACTTTTCATCTCCCGAATTTAGCAATTACGTGGTCTGGAAGATACCCATCTCTATACCTTGCCGACTAAAATATAGCCGGCGGGTTATGAAATTAATACCTTGCCGACGAATCATGCATTTGTAACACTTTCTCTGTATGTCAAAATCTTATAGTCGGCAGGGTATTTTTTATCGACCTTGCCGCCATATGTTGTCGGATGTTCTTCATCCACTGACCTTGCCTACGAGATATAGTCGATGTTTTTCATCCGTAGACAATGCCTACTGTATTTCTGGTCGACATCTTATTAAAACATCTACCATGCCTAAGAACATAGCCGACACCTTATTCAAACGTCGACCTTGCCGACCTTTCACATTTTCAAAACAATTTTTTTGATCCAAATCGAACTCATAAGACGGGTTAAAGACTCATCAATTCATAATTTCAAAATTTTAATCTAAACTCAATTAATTAAGCTAATCAAATTTTTTTAGTGTTAGTTAAACAAGAGCATATTAGCTATTTAGAAAATACAGGGATAAGGAGTGGCTTGGTTTTACTTCAAAATGACCCGTTTTTATCTTATTGGGTATACCCCAATTAGTTTGGGTATACTCCAATCTCGCCAGGATATTCAAGGGAGAAATAAGCTATGGATTGCATGTTCGTATTTTCGGGAATTGCGTGGTGCCAATTTACTTTAGAGCTTCTCCAATGGTGGTTGTGTGTGTTTCCTTGGTGGCAACATAAACAAGACATCCTTATTCCAATTTTTCCTTAAGTTCAGGTAGGAAAAATAGTTCATCTCCAATGGTGTTGTTTGTGATGTTTTGTGGATTAAATGTAAAAATTATTTTTAGTAATTTTTAAATTTTATTAGAGCTAAAAATAGTTATTTAATATATCGAGATTAATTTAGGTAAGAAAAAACTTACTAGGATAGCTTGACATTGTCAAGTTGAATGTTTAAAACTCGACATTCACCTTGACAATGCCTAACAAAAGTGAAGCCATGTCATCTTCACATTGATTTAAGAAGTTGGGGTTGGAGAAAAATTTTAGAGAAAATGAATGTCTATCCTATGTGGACTTAGACATTTATCTCCACATACATTCCATTGGAAGCTCTTAGGAAATGTAAGATTTTTTATTTTAAGTATATAAGCCTGGTTGGCTATTAGTATATTAAGGCTGAGTTTGGTAATGCTTTTATTTTTCCAAAAGCACTTTCAAAACCTATATATGTCAATAAATTTTGAAACTAGTGTTTGGTAAAAAAATTAAAGTCTTTTTATCCAAAGACTTCCCAAATTCCTCAATTTTGAAAAGTATGGGGTGGAGGAGCTTTTAAAAGCTACAAAAGCATAAGCTTTGGTCCCACCTAAATTTAATACTTGATTTATCTTTTTTATCCCTATTTTATTTTATAAATGACAAAAATTATCCTTAAATTTATATATAATCAATTTTTTATTTCTTGTATTATTCTTTAAGTAATATTATTTTTTATTTTCACACTTTTTATATAATATTTCATTTAGTTTGTCAATAATAAAAATTAAATAATTACTTAATTTTAGTTTGATTTTTGTTTAAAAATTATATATATATATATATTAAAAAGTGGTTAAGTAAAATAGTTTTTTCTTTTTAACAATCATAATAATAATGAAAATTAGTAAATTTAATATTATATATATATATATATAGTATAAAAATTAATTATTTTGAAACCCAATAAAATTAAATAAAACTATTTTCAGGGATATGTCTGTTTTTGTCATTTGTTACAACAACAACGGGTGCATATGATATTTTACCAAACACACTTTGATTATTTTCTAATCAGCTTTAATTTTAATTAATATTTTACCAAACGTCTAACTGCTTTTTTCTCACAGCACAACACAGCAACGCACAGCAAAAAAAAGTGCTTTTACAAAAGCGGCAGCAATACCAAATTAAGCATAAATAAAAAGGAGGTGCTAGGATTATAAAAGGAGACGTCTCTTATTCCTTTCTCTCACCATACTTTTTTTTTTTTTTTTCTCTCTCAACTGAGTTTGATTCTCTCTTCTCTCTTCTCTCTCTTCCCATCTCTTGTTGAGTTTGTTCAAGTTCCATTTTTTCTTCTGCTTCCTCGAGCAAAAGAATTATATAGAGAAAACATGAATGATTGTATGGAGGTGTTGTTCATAGGATCTAAAGAAAAGAATACTACACATATGTATAGGGCTTTTAATGAAGAAAAGAGGTTTATCAAATTAGATATGAAGAATCTAAAGAGACTAGGAGAAGAAGTCTTGATGAAATAAGAAGAGAACAAGGTTATGAAGAATCGTTTGTCTCTTTTGGAACAAATAACTCCCTATATCTCTTTGCACTTTCATAATTCAGTTGCGTCCGTCTGTCCTCTCGAAATTAAGAACAAGAATTAAGGAAAGAAGGAAGGCAGAAAAAAAAACGATTATTCAAGAGAAAAGAATAAAACGGTAAACGTTTTTTCGTTTTTTAAGTCCGGTTTTGGTTTGGTTGTTGTTCTCACGGCCCCGATAAAAAAAAGAGAAGGCAAGGCACAACAATGATTTTTCGTGTTTTTTTTTTTTTTTTTGATAGAGAATGATTTTTAAGCCTAAATTTGTATTCCTTATCCCTTTTAATATATTTTGTGACCAGTTATTGAAATCATTTGACTTCGACTATGTGTTCAGTCAAACAATCATTCCGAAAACTTTTTATCCTACAGTGTTCAAGAGCCCTTTCAAAATCAAGGGTTAGATATTAAAGATTTTTCACATAAATTCCCTTTTCTGTCTTAGGGTTCAGTTTTTATTCGGACCGCAGCCTCCTTCTTCTCTCTGTGAGGTTTGTGATTTTCTTGTTTTTCAAATTATTTCCTCTTTATAGATTTGATTGAGGTTTGATTGAGGTTGCCATTCATTCTAATTCATTTCTTTTGGTGATTTGTTTTGGTACAGATTTTTTGAAAGATTGAAGTTCTTATCATTCTGGTACAGATTCCTTTTTCATTATACATCTTTCTTGTATTTGTTTGTTGCGATTTAGGTTAGGTATTTCTTTATCATGTTTCGGTAGATCTGAGGTTTTGATTGTATAGATTTACATGAAGAGTAACAACTTTATTGAGGGTTTTTGTTATAAATGGATTGGGGTTTGTGTGCATGATATTCAGTTATTTTTTGTGTAACTTGATTAATTGGGTTATTGTACTAAATTGCAGCTGGTTAAAATTGTATTGTCATACTGTTGTTCCTTTGGGTTTCATCCTTTTGTTGGTAGTTTGTTGGTAGGTTCCTGGTTAATGATACTGGGTTCCTTCAAATCCAGTGTGTTCAAGTTGTAACTGGAGGGAGCCACTCATTTTATATGTATGATTATTAACAATACTAAGAGTTAACGAATGGACTTACAAGTGGATTTAGTTTTAGGGTTAGTGAAGTGTTATGTCCTGTAGCAGGTTTTGATACATCTTGGTATCTCATTCATGCAATTTGGACTTATTGAATAGTTGGTCACTTCTGTCACTTCATATTCTTGTTATTGCTCAGTATAATTGTTTCTTTGTCGGTTTTTGTTTATCTCTAGATTTGTTTCAAATGGGTTTTGGGTTAACTCTAAACCCAAAACCCTAAATCGAAGTTAAACTTCCCATTTATCTGTCCTTTTTTAGGCGCTTTTCTATATTATCCAGCCTTCTCTATAATGGTGGTACAATTTTGTATCCAACTCATGCTATCGGCTATCTACTGTACTGACTGTGTTGGTTGAAGTGGTGAAAATTATGTACTACTTCATTTGTAGATATCAATTAGTTGTATCTTGTTTGTGACAAGTTCAGTTGGACCAGAACTGTATTTACTATGCTTGCAAGTTATAGGAATTAGGTGTCAAACTGGTTTGTGTTGATTTGATTTGATTTGATTTGATTGTTATTGTAGTTGAACGGTAGTTATAGAACATGAGGAATAAATTGAATGTCAAGGGACAGATGTATACCACTTGCCGCAATTATCATGAACAGTTGCCCTTATTATTGATACATAATTCATCTTAGCTTTGAGGTTAGACTTGCATGACAACAGTAAAGTTGGATTGGGGTCTGTGGTTTTTGTGCATCTTCGCTATCAGGCTTTTCTTACATTTTACATCCTATGTTATGTTTGTTTGAGTGGCTGTTATTGTGATACGGTAGTTTGCTTATCCTGTTTGAATTCAGCTTTTGTTTCTTAATTTTCTTACAGGTTGTATCTTTTTGAAGGAACAGCTCTGTGAATTGTTTTAAAATGGATGTTCTTAATATTGCCGCTCGGAAAAAAGTATGTGTGACGATGGATGTTAAGCTAAAATAAGAACATCCATTTTAGCTTAACATCCATTGTTGTCACATACTTAGATAAGCCGGTCTGCATCATCCATATTAGCCGCGATCGCCAATATGTAAAAGTATGTGATGTTTAATGGAAAAAAGTATGTGTGACGATGCAGACCGACTTATCGAAGTATGTGACAACAATGGATGTTAAGCTAAAATGGATGTTCCTACACATAAAATGGATGTCACCTTATTCCACCCTGCACTCTCTACAAAGATGTAGCCTCGATGGTCAATATGTACTACTCAACTTTTGTCTGACTGGTATGTTGGACATGCATCTGAACTTTTTTGCTATGTTATTTTGAAATTTATTGATAGTTTACCTTGTATGCTATTATTTGCATCATAAGTTATTGATTGGTGGGCTTAAGTTCTGTTGTTTTATCTATCCCTCTGGAGGATAGTACTGCATCGCTTTTTCTTATGTTTGAACTGTTAAAATGTAATTAAGTTGCACGTTACTTCTTATTCTGTCTCATCATATTATGGTGCTTGTGAAGTTAGATGAACACCAGAATGATTAGTTATGATATGGTACTGAGCAAGGTTTTTTTGTTGCACGAGATTATTTGTTTTTTTGTTGCACGAGTTTATTGGGCTACAGTATTTTTATGTTGTTATTGGTGATGTTGCCTTTCTTTTGTCAAGCGCCGCTCTGTTCGGCGTTGAGAAGACTCGATATATTCATAGAAAACTCGACCTTTCCCCCATTAACAGTTCTTCTCAAAAATGTTCATTCTCTCCCAAAATTGTTTCTCAGAGATCTTGAGTTCTAGAAGTTGTTTTACAAATTCTATCCATGAAATCATTCAAGGTAAGAAATTTAAAATACGATTGAAACAAATTGACAAACATGTAGAAATGGAATTTTGGAAAAAATAGCCGTTAGTTAAAAAAAATGGTTAAGCGTTGGATGGAGCAGCGTGTAGTCGAACGTCGAATGGAACATCGTACAGCCTAGCGCCTAACAATTCGGCGTTATTCTCTGGAATATTCGCATAACGCCGAATAATCCAAATGACACCTTTTAAAGGCCGTATTATTCTCGCTGATAGTTTGATCATGCGAAAGAAATCTTAGGAGAGAAGTAATCGAAAGAGTGTTAATTTTTTCCCACACTTTTTTCATGATTTCCGCAACACTTTTCCCGTCTAAGCATTCCGTCCAGCCCATGACTTGGCCTAATGTTAGGAATATCACCACTATTGGACAGTTATTGTCCGAGTTCTAGGGAAGCTCAGCTCACCTCTGGGGTCGTTTTCTCTTAATTCTTCTCATGAGGATTAATAGGACTTTGCACTAGATGTTTGAAAATGGGATACGAGTCATGAGCAAGCATCGTAGTTGCCATCTTTAGTGGGGTATTCAAGTTGCAAGAATGGGAACACAGAGCCATTAATTTTGATTGGATACTCCTTGTGTAGATAATAAGCGTTGCAAAGATTTTCTTTGGAAACAACAGCTAATATTGTATACTGTCCGCAAGCCTCTTAAAACCTCTTAACATTGCCGAGTTTTGCAAGTATTACTCCGCAAGATTTTCTGTAGACATGCCGATGCAACCTTTTCCTTGGGAGGTTTTCTGGAGCAACCCGTCGCTAAAAACTACCAGCATAATTTTAACAAAGAGTAAAGCTTGGTTAAGAGTTCGAACCATAACCGCGAGGACACCAGTAGGATCAGAAATGTAATTCATCAACCCATTCGCGTGCTCAATCAAACACTTTCCGGTTACAACCGAGACAAAATTTCATGGCAGCGACCTCGAACCAAGCATCCTTTCCTTAGTTCCTTCCTTTTCCACAAACCTCTGCAAAGTCCTCTGGCTAAATATCCATCTCGGTCGAGGGGGCCGTTATAAATGACACTAAACCTGCTGAAAGAGGCTTTCAGATAAAAGTTTGACTACTTCGGTAGCCTTTTCCTACAAACTAAACAAACGTGTAAAATAAGAAACTCTTCGATTGCTCCTTCAAAAAGAGGATGGTCTGGATATACATATCAAATTAACCACCATCCTTTTAAACGTTTGGATCCATAAGATTTTTTTTTTTTTATTTATTTATTTTTTTAACTGAAAGATATCATTGCTTTTTTTATGAAAATAGAAAGATATCATTGCTTAATTATCATTGATTACATAGTCGGCTTCTTGCTGCACTTTGGCAGCAATTTCACTTGAAGGTTCTAATAACTAAACACTCGCTTAATCTTTCTACTCTAGCAAGCTTAGATAGTTTATCTGCTACTTTATTTTTCTCTTTAGGCACATTACAACATTGCCAAGAGCTAAAAAATTTAAATATCTCCTTAATATCTAGAATTAGATTACGTAATCTCCAATCAATATTGAAGACATTCTTGTTTACTGATTCAACAACAAGCTTTGAGTCCAGTTCAAACATCACATTCACCAGATCCTTTTCCTTAGCCCATTGCACTGCTTCCCATAGCCCTTTAGCTTCAGCTTGTTCTGCATTCCATAGATGACTTAGATAGACGCATTTGGACCCCCTGCAGGTACTTGCAAAATCACGGATAATTAGACCAACTCCACCTGAATTATTAAACTGTTGAAATGAACCATCACAATTAATTTTAAATGTGACAATTTGGGGAGGTGACCAATGTAAGTTGGTTCTAGGTTGAGGCAAAGTAGATTTAGTAACAGGCTTCGGTTTTGCTTCATATTCAGCTATCTCTTTTCGCACATGAAGATAATGGTTTCGGGAGTGACACCCCGATGTTGAATACTTTATCACACCTAGAGTTCCAGATACACTAGGTTGTTATGGCAATTTTACAAAGAACTTCCTCCTGAAGCTGATGCGTAATAAGTTCATCAAACCATGAACACAACCAATTTGCCAGATCTCCAGAATTATTTGTATGTAATCCCAACACAGCAAACTAGACTATTCTTGCAGTTCGGCATTATAGTATGCAATGAGCTGGAGTTTCCATAACTTGATTACAGAAAGTGCAACCAGAATTCTCTTCTTGAATAAAGCTTAGGAGTTTATCTCTGGTAGGGAGAATATTAATGACACACTTCCACATAAACTGATTTATTCTAGGAAGAAGAGGGAGTTTCCAGAGCTTCTTGAAAATGCCCTTCATCCTTGTACCTACTGAGTCATTACCACTTTTTTCTTCCATCATTTTCTTGTAACTTGATTTGACAGAAAAACAACCATTCTTCTCTAGAGACCAAATCAACCCGTCTTCTAGCCTGTGATGAATAGAAAGTCTTTGTATCATACTTACTATGGGAGAATCAAATAAGGGTGATAAAATATTATTGTCCCAGTGACATGTCTCTCTATTAAAAAGTTGATAAACATATTTGTAATCTTCAATATTAGTTGCATTTGATTTAGGAGTAGGAGGATCATCAAGATCCTCAATTCATTTTTAGTTCCAGATTAATATTTTCCTGCTATCACCCACAGACCAAATACTGTACTTCTTGATAAATGGAAGCTCAGAACTTATGCTTCTCCAAGACCAAGTGTCTTTGGTATGTTCTTGAGTGTTAAATACTTGCCCATCCGAGAAGTACTTTGCTTATAGAGACCTTGCACACATAGAAGTGTCTTACGAGCATAACTTCCGGGCAGACCTTGCTAAGAGTGCTCTATTAAAAACTTCCAAGTCTCCGAAACCCAGACCCCCTTCTCTTTAGATTTATTGACTTTCCTCCAAGTTATGAAATGTTTTCCTTTGTTTGTCTTCTTGTTTCTCCAGAATTTTTGCTGAATTGAATTCATCTTAGCTATAATGTCTTCTGGAATCTTGAAGCTAATCATGTGGTGTACAGGAATTGAGTTTGTGACATTTCTAATCATGACAGATCTCCCTGCTTCAGATATGTTAATACCATACCATTTAGTAAGTCTAGCTTCCATTTTCTGAGTAAGACAAGAGAAAAGGATCTTCTTGTTTCTACCAACAAAAAATGGTAAACCAAGATACTTTTCTTTAGCAATATCCAGTTATTCCTAACTGGAAGACCACTGATAATCTGACAAGTATAAGGACTAGTATTATTACTAAAGTAGACAACAAATTTATGGAAGTTTATTAATTGGCCAGAGCATTTGCTAAAATCATCTATCACTTTAAGTAAAGAGTTAGTTTGCACCTGATTGGCTTTGCAGAACAACAAGCAGTCATCTGCAAACAATAGATGATTTACCTTTTGAGCAGACTTAGAAATCTTCATTCCTGTTAATTGGTTTCTCAATTCAAGATGATGTAACTGCCTTGAGAAAGTTTCCATTGCGAGGATGAATAAATAAGGGGAAAGAGGACCCCCTTGCCTTATTCCACTTGATGGTTTGAAAGAAGGAGAAGGGGTACCATTGACCATGATTTCAATCTGAAAAGTCTTTGATCCACTGAAAAATGAGCTGGCAAAATTTATCAAAGAATCCGAACTTTTAAGCACTTCAATGAGAAAGTCCCACTCTAATGCACAAAAGCCTTTGACATATCCATCTTCAAAGCCAGAAAACCCGCTTCTACCACCTTTACTTTTCATTGCCTTAACTAACTCTTGAACCATGCAGATTTTTCAAATGAGTCTCCCCTGGAACATAGGTGATCGCATTTGAGAAATAATATTTGCAATATGTTTCTTCAACCTGAGAGAGATAATCTTAGTAATGAGCTTGTAAATTGTGTTGCAAAGAGCAATTGGCCTGAAGTCTTCTGGCTTGTGGGATGAAGTGGTCTTTGGGATTAGAGAAACTCTTGTATGGTTTAATTTCTTGAGAAGGAAACCTGATCTGAAGAAAGCTTGAACAGTCCTGCATACATATTCTTTGACAATTTTCCATTGGGATTGATAGAATCCTGGTGGGAAACCATTTGGGCCAGGAGATGTCCATGGTTCCATTAGAGATAAAGCTTCATGAATTTCTTGAACAGAAGGAACAACTACAAATTCTGCATTGTCTTGTTCAAAGATACAATTTGGGATATGTTGAAGGAAAGCCTGGAAGTCTGGAGGATTAGAAGTAGTGCTTATCTTCTTAAAATGAGTAACAAGAAGATCTTCAATTGAGGTTCTGTCTTGACACCAAGTACCATCTTGTGCTTGCAAAGAATCTATCATATTTCTGGTTTTTCTATAATTGACTCTTATATGGAAATATTTTGAATTTCTGTCCATATCATTATAAAAATGATATCTTGATTTTTGCATGTTTGAGCTAGATTATAATTCATTTAAAGAATCAATCTCTTTTTCCAACTCCATAACTTTTGAAGTATTGCTACCCTGAATATCAGTGGCTTGAAGATGAATGAGATCTTGTTGCAGTCGACTGTTAATTCTTACTTGTATATTCCCAAACTGACTCTTACTCCACTTAGATAATATATGTCTTGTATTAGACAGACTTGTCAGAAAAAATGAAAGCAAAGAGAGGTCGTGGTATTTGACTTCCATGCATTTAGAATTTGATTCATACAGGTATCATTCTCTATCCAATGTTGAAAGAATTTCCAAGTTCTGCCTGAAACATTGGTTGCACAATAGAGAGACAATAAAATAGGACAATGATTTGACCCTTTCTGAGGGTGATGAAAGAGTTTAGCATCAAGATAGACAAGGTCCATTCACTGTTCCCTAGAGCCCTATCAAATCTAGACTTGGTTTTACCCGTACCATGACTATTACTAGTCCAAGTAAAAGGATTTCCCGAGAAACCTAAATCGGTTAAATCGAGTCTCAGAATTGCATCTAAGACTTCCTGTGAGGCAGGTTCAGTGTTGGAGTTTCTTTCAGATGGAATCATAGTAATGTTTAGATCCCCAATAACAACCCAAGGAGTAGTGATTTATATACTAAGATCCTTAATGTAATTCCACTGACTGAGTTGATCATTCTTAATTATATGGAGTGCCATAAACACGGGATAAGAACCATTGGCCTTTAGCAGGATCATTTGTCACTAGTGCATGAATCATGTTACTAGAATGCTTCACAATTTCTAGCTTGAAACCATCTTTCCAAGCGAGAATAATACCACCTGCATGACCAATGGAAGGAACATAATATCTATTTGGTAAGCCTAGAAATCTAGTGAGTTGAGAGATTCTGTCATCATTAATTTTGGTTTCAGCAAGAAAGATTATGTCTGGGGAGTGAAGATTATTCAGAAAAGTAAGGTGATCTCTAGTGTCTTTACCAAGGAAGCCTTGGCAATTCCAACTCTGGAGTTTCATGTTTAATCTCAAAAAAATAGGATGAAAATTAATACTCAAGTCAAAAACCCTATTGTGTACGGACAACGACCAACAAAGCAATAAATTTTCAGTGCTAAATTTAATGAGTTTTTCGAAATAAGGACTATGAAAAGAGTAAATAAACTGAGGTTGAGTAATTACCAGAGCAGCAGAGGCCTCATTCATCTCATGGGAATCCTCTTTTTCTTCTCCTTCTTGTTCAACAAGATCATGTTCCATGTCTTCCATTTCAATATTGGGGATTATCTTTTCAGCATTACTCTCTGTGTTATCCTCAAGTGATTCATCGTTCTCAATTCTGGATCTTTTGTTTGTACGAACCGCCTCTTCCTCTTCCTTTCTTTCTCCTTCTTTCATTTTAAGAGCAGCTTCACTGATTCTTTGAACAAGCAACTCTAGATCATCAATAATTTCAACACCATAAGACTCTGCCAGTTCATGGAGATAAGCAATGTATTCCTCAATAGTAAATATCCTTATCATTAGGTCATCAGCAACATCCAAACATTTCTCGTCATTATGATCAATAGTGAAACATTTTGGACAGAGACTGTGCAATTGTCTTTCCCAGTGAAAGCGAATCCTAGTAACATCTCCAGCTGCTGTGTTCCACCATCCTCCTATGTGAAGTGGCTTGGAAAGGTCAATGTTGATTCTTGTAGTAATTGTGCTTCCATAGTTCAGTCTGCAGTCCTCAGGATGTGTCCAGATTTTAGCACCAAGTTCTTGGATAGCTTCTTCGACCACCTCTACTGAGTGATGCTCAAACAAGAGATTCTTGAACTGCACGTTCCATTCTTGGTGCGTGAAAATCCAGTCTTTTGCTGGTACTGCTGGGTCATATTTCTTCAGATTAAGATGGCATTTCACCACATTCCAGGGCCCTTTATTAAGTACTGAGTTCATACCGTCTTCAGTGTAAAATTTAAAAAGAAAGAGATTCTTATTAATAACTCTTACTTCTTTAGTTCTGTATCTATTCCAGAGAGAGATAACTGCCTTCCTTACCACTTCAATTTCAATTGAATCCTTTGAAAAATGTTTTCCAATTAAAGTTGTGTGCCATTCATCAGTAACCTTATTAATCACTTCCTTATTTCCTACTGCCTCTTCGCATCTGCCTTGCACAGATATCACGGATCTGAGTGTTGTGCATCTTGCCAGTGATTGCAGAGATCTGGTTATTCAAAGTTGAAGCCATTTCTTTGAACTTGTTGATACTAGAAAGAGGTTGGTAATTTTCTTGGAGAAGGGTACTTTGTGATTTCTCTTCAACTTGGTTATAAAGATAATTGTGTTGACTAGAGTAACCAAAAATAGTTGCATGAGGATAATATTTATCTTATAAAACCGTAAAGAATATATATATATATATATTTGAAACTGAAAAAATCTCATTGAAGATTAAGTTGTGGTTACATTATGTGCCTCCTTATGTAATTGATCCAAGATTTCAACCGGAGGAGCGATAATCCAAACATCACTAATACATTGAGTTCTAGCTAATTTTGAAAGAGAGTCTGCAACTTTATTTTTCTCTTTAGGCACAAAGCAGCATTGCCAAAAGGAATGAGAACTTAACAAGTTCTTTATATCTAAAATCAAATTATGAGTTCTCCAAATCTCGTTTATAGAACCTCCCAAGACAAAGATCCACCACAAGCTTTGCATCCAAATTCAAAAATGACTTTCTCCATTTTTCTCCAATGCCCATTGCATTGCCTCCCATAGAGCTTTACTCTCAGCTTGCTCTGGACTTGTCACATTAGTTAAGTAGAAGCATTTTGTTCCATGATGCGCACCTGCAAAATCACGACAAATTAGACAAATTCCACCAGTATTATTATCTGAAATAAATGAACCATCAGAATTTATTTTAAGATAATTCATCAAAGGTGGCTGCCAGTGAAGATTAATCCTATTTTTAGGTTCTAGGTTTCTGTGATTTTTGATAAATTCAATAAAAATGCCAATTCCCCTTAATGTGCTGTGCCGGGCTGTGCCACATACTTATCCGTGTCGCGTGTTGTGCCGAATAGGCTAACCCAACACAGCCCATGAAACTAACGTGCTGGGCCGTGTTGTGCTAAATCACGTGCTGGGTTGAGCTGGGCTCGGATTTAAGCGTGATGGGATGTGCTCGTGCTGACACAACCCAATTTACACCAAGCTAAACATGTAAATATGGCCGAATTTCCCTACATTTTTCATTAAATCTTCTCTGAGTGATATTAGATGTGCAGTGTCTCTATTATCAAAGGGGTAAAACGAGCAAAATAATAGTTTTATAAGTTTTGCAACCAGGATACTAAAACACAAAAGACAACACAGTGAATGCATTGTCTTGAACTATTCTTGAAAATATAGCCAAATACATAATACATTTGAGGTGGGGCCAATGGTTTGGCACATGGTGCGGCTAGCATGGCTAGGGCCAAGGCAAGGTGCGTTTGGCTTGGCGAGGTGGGACCAATGGTTTGGCATGCCGTTTGGCACATGGTGCGGCTACATGGCTAAGGGCAAGGCTAGGCGCGGTTTGGCTTGGCATAGTTTGCTATTGGCGCGGTAGTGCGGCTGGCATGGTTGGCATGCCTTGGCGCGGAGATGTGGCTGGCACGGCTTGCCATTGGCACAGTGGTGCGGCTGGCATGGTTGGCATGCCTTGGCGCGGTAGATGTGGCTGGCACGGTTTGCCATTGGAACAGTGGTGCGGCTGGCGTGGTTGGCATGCCTTGGCGCGGTAGCATGATGGTTTTGTACAGGTGATGTCAATCAATGTTAGGGGTTCTGCCGTGGAACATGATACATAGAAAGAAAAATGGTACCCTGTTAATTCTTACGTAAGCATGCTAATCGATTCGATAAATATGCTAATGGTCATAATGACGTCATGCCAGATGTGCGGTTTTACGATTTTAACCCTAGGCTAAAATCCACCATCAATAGCTGGCTTCTTGGATTCCTCTATCCTGTGCTCCTTCTTGTATCTCCTCCAATGCTATGTAATGTTCCTGCATTTTCCTCATATCTCTTAGCGTCTTTGGCTTTTCTGTGTACATTTCTACCCAGATGGGATCTGACTTTCCCAATGAATTCTAAAATCCAAATATTTGTTGCTCGACTGGAACCTTCCCAATATCAGTAAATAATTTTCTCCATCGATCTGTCAAAGTCTCAGGGGTTCTCAAAACCGTCAGGCTAGTGTGAATAATCTGTTTACCCTTGGGCGAGCAATGCTGTTATGCATATAGGTCTCAAGAAATGTTTCTACTAGGGCCCCGTAGTTGCCAATGGATTCATCGAGAAAGGTGTAGAACCAGTTTTTCGCCTCGCCTTCTAGGCTTGCCGGAAAGAATTTGCACTTGACTACGTCGTAGCTCTTCCATTGCAGCAAAGACATGTTATACATCTTGATGTGTTCTCCTGCGTCTCCTGTGCCGGTCAAACCTTGATGGGAAGGTGGGAAGCGTACACTTGGGGGAACGACGTCCCTGCTCAAGTGCTTTGGTAAATGACGTTTTTTGCGCTTCGCTAATTACTTCTGCCAACTTGTCGTCCTCCTCATCTCCCGCCAACTTCTTGACCATCTGCTCTAATTGCTTAATCTTAGCTTCGGTTATCGTGTCGGGTCCCCTATTTTGTTTTTCTTCCTCGGGTTGTCCGTACCTTCCCCTTGTTCGGTTAGGATCGAGTACACGTTCTCCTGCCGAGCGCGGGTCCGAGTATGTCTCGATCGGGTACGGTTACTAGAGGTTCCTTGGCTCAAGATCCACGCGACCCCGATCTCCAATTCTCGAGCTGTAGTTCTCGTGCTCTAAAGCCGATTTCTTCTCCGTAACTCCCTCATGAAATCTTCCCGCCTTTTTCTCGATTGGCCAAGATCGCGAGTAATGTCGGCCTGGTATTCTCGTGACTGGAGTGACCATTCACATGGTTCCCTACTGTTAGTGGCGGCGCAGTTGGTGGAGCTACTGGAGGAGCAGTGGTTGCCTTGCTAGCCTCCGGTTCTCTCGTGTAATTTGTGCTTCCTCATCGTCCTCAGTGTCCGATGCGGTCCTTCCATCTACCATATCTCCTGGCCTCAGCTGTCTCGAGTTGATCCGTAATCCTCTCGGCGAGAGATCATCATATCGGCCCAAGTCAACTTCCTCATCAACAGTTGTCATGCCACCACCTGGCGCCCTAGATTCTTCTTGCTGGTGCTGTCGGCTACTTTGTTGTCGAGGATATGTTACTCTTTCCTGCATGCTAGTGCCGCCTACGTCGATTCCTCGAGTTCCGCAAGAATCGATGTGCTTGCCATCGGCTCGGGTTCGGTTGATATTCTTTCGGCTCGCCCGACCCTACCTACGTCAACAAAACAGACAACACCTCACTTTGGATTGTTATCGAAAAGGTTAAGAATGAAGTTCAACAGATCTGAACTTCAAAGTGAGGAAAAATTTCAAACAAGTATGATTCCCTTTTGCTACATGCAGCCGAACTCAAGAAATTAGGGGTTTTGACTAACAAGACGAATTTGTGAAAAGAGGTTATGTCACGTCGCTTTCGTACTTTCCCTACGCACTAATCATTGTTTTTCCTACATTCCAAGTGCCGAAATCATTAATCTTCCGTACAACTTACCGGAAAAATTCTTTTTTGACCTTCTTTGTACCGATTACTTCCGTCAATTGTTTTGCTTGTTGTATCAACTACACCAGTTTCCAAAGGTAAAGTTTCTCGACTTTGTTGGACTTCCGATGGTGCTGTAAGACTCTTGTTCTAGGATTAGGATGGGACTACTATCTAAGTACTCATCCATCCCCTTTTTCAGTCTTTGCTTTGGAAAAACCCTAACTCAATGGTTTTGAGCTGGTTTTGCTATTTCTGCTGTTGAGTTTAGTTATCCCCGACAAGGTGTTATCCGTGAGATGAAGTTTCACTCTAGCTTCTACCAAACATCAAGAATGATCTTTTGGGAGCTTCAAAACTTTCTAACAACTCATCGAGAAAACCCTATAAACCGCAGTTAAAATTTGAAATTTGTAACCGGAAATTAACGTTAAGAAAGTGTTTTCGAAAAGAAATCGCGTAGTTGAAACTTCAATGGTGGGGTAATCGAAAAGAAAGTGTTTTCAATAACTTCATTCAATCGGATGGTAAAGGTCTTGCTTTTAACAATAGCAAACTATCTAGACTTTAACACGAAACGAGAGATCTAAAGATTTTCATAGAGAAAATCTATGAAAGTAAAAACTTCATAAAAGATTTTAAACTAGATTTTGAAACTAAATTTTCAACTGAGAACCACAAGAGTCTTTCACTTAGCATCAACTAATCGTCAAAAGATGTCATAGGAGATTTGGAATCTCTCTTAAATGGTTAGATTGCAAGGTATCAAATGATGTTACACGGTCCCCTTAGTCGGCGCCAGAATGTAGATGTAGAAAAATCCTACTTCTACATCCAAGAAACATAAACGCACACACAAGAAAGTAAACAAGCAAGAGATGTACAAGAACACAAGATATACGTATTTCGGTATGATTACCTACGTCCACGGGGTGAAGAGTTGATGATCTTATTACTCAAAGTGGAGTTACAAGGATGTTTCTAGCTCACAAGTTCTCTCTTCCTCACTTACAAGTTCTTAGTATTCTCTCTCTTCTCAATGCCTCCCATAACTCTCTACAAAGCTCTCTATTTATAGCTGCAAGTGCTAATACATCCGAGTTACAGTGTATGTCATGGTGTATCTTCTATGATGTTCTCTTCGTCTCTGGTTGATGCCATGCCCGATGTACTAGGCCGAGCTTGATGATGTTTCCTGATGTCGACTCTTCACCCGATGTTAGTGTCTGAAGAATACCGTCGATGTCGCCTGGTGATACCCTTAACCGAGTCTTACTTTGACCGAGTCGTCCTTATCTTCTCAACCACTTAGTCGAAGCAGCATTTCTTGCTTTGATGTACCCGATGTCCTGTCACGTCCCTACTTTACATGTATTGTCTTCACGGTTCATTTCACATCTCTTTTCGCACTAAGGCCGAAAGTGGTAGGATTTAGTGCTTCACGCTTCTTCTGCAATTAATGTCTCGCCTCCTAGGATTGCTCCACCTGTATCTGTGGATTATTTACACCTACAGTGGAAGTAGTGACAAAAGGGGATTCTATGGTTCGCTTTTTCTGATTCCCAAGATGAGTCAAACCCAAATCTATTTTGTTAATCATTTTTGGTGTCTCCATCAACACAAATACCAAGTTGGAAGAAGATTCATCTCACCCACCCACCTGCCGGAATCCAAACAGAATAGCTTAGGTAAGGTGGGTCCCACAAATTATGGAGCATACATAACAACAAAGAAAAAAGATAATCCACCGACGCTAATTACCACTAACTATTCATGAAGTAATTAGGAAATTTGACCTACTGACTATTCCTTTAAGGAAAATGGATCATTTGTCCAAATATTTTTAAAACCTGGTTTAAATGGACGAGTAAAAATTAGTATGAGTGAAATGGACAAAAAAATAAACGGGATGAAACCTGGATTCATTCTGACTTAAACTTAAAAAATAAAGAGGATGAAACCTGGATGCATCCTGATGTAAATTAAAAATAAAAAAAAATTGAAAATAGGTAGGATGAAACTGTTTACATCCTGGCTATTTTTGTATTTTTGTTCATTTAAACAGTATCAAAATCTAGATGTCTTTTTCACCTAGGATTTGTTAATTTTGATCTTTTTAACTAATTTTTTTCCAGGCATCAAATGGCAATCAATCGACGGGTGGGGTGTCTTTAATTTCCTCTGAGTAACTCCGCATGGGTTTTATTAAAAATTACTAGTAATTAAGACATGAAAGCTTAGGAGATAATAACACAACTTTTCAACGGCTATATATGCCATCGCCTACTGAATCAAAAGAAGAACCGCCTTGGCATGGGCTCACTAGTTATTAAAAAAATGATATCTCTTACCATATTTTAAACTATGGGTTAGCATCTAATGACACTTTCAGCTATTCTTTCTTCACTGGATTTTAATGACTACTGCATCATTTCTATACACACATTCCTACAGTCGCATCGTATGAGTTTGCGAACTCTTATTTTTGGTTGATGGTCGTTCAGTAGTTGAAGAAATGATCTTTCTCTTGCATAGGTCAGCGTCAGCCCATACTAGGAGGTTTCATCTCATTAGAATTCAAATGTTTGAAAAATGAAAAATGAAGTCACGATTAAAGTTTGAAAAACTGGCTATCTCGTGATTCATGTATTCACACATTTATTTCATGTACATACGGATTTTTAACTAGTTTTGCAAATTAACATGTACAAGCAATGTAATGTGGATGAGCTACCAAAGACTAGTAATGCAAATTAACAGCATTTCGGTTCATTAAACTTACTGGCAAGTTGTTGTTTGGCTGCACATTGCTCATTATTTCGTGGTACCTAGCTAGCTCACTCACGTTACACTACCAGAAGCTATTTTGTTTGCATTGCAAAGCTGCAATGGCTGAGCTCGATCTTATCTTATTCGCACCAGAGATTTGAATATTGGATAAACTCAAAATACATTGTCGTTTCCTGTTTATCTTTCCTCTTCTGTTTTGCTGTATGCATGTTATACCAAATGACAATTAGCTAATGGTGTCTGGTGGATTTCCTCTTGCTATCTTTCCGGTGGATAATCTTTTTTCTTTGTGGTTTATGTATGCTCCGTAATCTTACCCAAGCTATTCTGTTTGCATTCCGGCAGGTGGGGGAGATGAATCTTCTTCCGACTTGGTATTTGTGTTGATAGAGACACCTACAAAATAGATTTGGGTCTGACTCATCAGAAAAAGCGAACCAGAGAATCCCCTTTTGTCACCACTTCCACCACCCAGACTAGTTAATGTAATCGACTAGAGGCTCCTTTTGGTTAAAAAGACCAAAATCAATAATTCCTGTGAAAGGGATATTTAGATTTTGATATTTCTTAAATGAACAAAAATCGGGATGTAAAACAGCTTTTATCCCCGCCCATTTTTAAATACTTTTTCTTATTTTTAATTTATATCACGATACATCCAGTTTCATCCTTACTATTTTTTAAGTTTAAGTCAGGATGAATCTAGTTTCATCCTTGCTATTTTTTTAGTGTCCATTTCACCCATACTAATTCTTACTCGTCCTTTTAAACTATGTTTTAAAAATATTTGGACAAATGACCCATTTTCTTTACTTTAAAGTTGGATAACCAACTCACAACCAGGTTGATGGGGTCAAATCAGTGGGCACGTCTGTCCCATCCCCCGTCTTTTCTTTTTCTCTTATGTTCTTCAGTTGTTAGATGAATAAATGAATAATCATAACGATAAAGACTAGGCCAGCGGCCAGCCTATCTCTTTGGTACCCAACTTTCCAACGGCTCTGAAATTATATAACATGCCCACCCGACTTGGTTTCTTTTGAAATTCAAGAATATAGGCGAGTCCATATGTATAGCTTTCTTTGGTTCTATCGCCCTCTCTGCACGTCAAATTTCCAACGGCACTAAGCTACAAAAACGCCCACCGTAATTTCTCGAAGCAGTTCCAAGCAACAACCTTATACTGGGATACAAAGAACCCTTGACACGTTTCAAGTCCAACAATTGCCGGCCCGACACTTTCATTGACCAGACGTTCATTTCAAAATCAAAAAGAAAACAACTTCAGTTGGATGATGTGACTCAAATACACAACTCCAGCCTGCCACTTCTGATTTTTAAATGCATGCTGGTGACTGATCGATGATGTTGTCCCGTCCCTGTTTCCTGCAGGTGATGAATTATTCCGGTTGGGTAAAGTATCTTCGTTACCGATTCTCCAATAATACATCTCGTGTATTATCCACCGATCCGTTACAACTCTTTGTAACATGGTTTTTATCTATGTATTACGTTTGTAATACCAACAACAAAACAAGAAATGAATGATAGAAAAAGATGATCAATCACAAACTTAAACAAACTTACTTGGGTGTATTGAGGCGAGTAATCTCTTTGCTTAAGACATTTGATGCCCTGTATATAATCTTTATTACAGATTTAGCGGCACATGTCTCCAACATTCAACAATACCTCGATGTTTTTCGCAGACTTCGATAACACCAGAACAATGACGCGAATGGATGTAGCACAAACTCTTCTTTAACTCTTGAAGACACATGCAAACTCTTAAATTTCTAGTACTAGATTTATGACTCTAAAAACATACATGCAATGGAGAATGAGTGGGGTTTATATAGGTTTAGAGGTGACTCTTGGAGAAGTCCTTTCATGAAGAGTCACATCCCTTAGTGGAGAGTAACATCCCTGGGATAAGACACTAATGTTGAAAAGTCTCAAGTGAGTTGACACACCTATTCATATTTCTATTCAAAAATTCCAACAATCCCCCACATTGAATAGAAATTCATGCAAGCTTAATGCGTATTAATCGGAAAGAGTTTGTGCGCTAACATCACCGCATCGGGAGAGATAGCTTTTGGCTTTGAATCTTCCGTAGTGAATAACTACCGGTTTACTAGTTGTTCGGTGAACGCGATGTCTTGAACCGCCCAACTTTATGATGTAAACCGATGCAATAGATATCACACGCTTTATTTCCTTACATATCCTAGGTTCTCGGTTGTGTTCATTTCGTACCCGAACGATGTTGGTTTTCCATGAGTGCTCTAGATTAACTTAGCCTTATAGTTATCATAGAAGCGGCACCACTTCACACTCATATAGGTGATCTCCTATTTAAAAGTATCCTGCCATACTTTTCTTAGTCAAACTAAACCATAGGAATCATTAAGAGAAAATCTCAACCTCTCACTTGACAGCAACACTCAAGTTTCATCATAGAAATGGGAAGAGAGTAAACTCTCACGCGTGTTTCCTGAGTATAAATTTATAACTTGGTTGTCCCTTTTGAACCTAGATAACCATGGGATCTCCAATCGCTAGGTTGGGTGTCCGCTATAAATACTACTCTATATAGGCTATCCCATTTCCCTCGATGACGCAATTTTATGCTCTCTAGAATTCGTATCACTTGCCGGCTTGATACAATTCACATACATTATTTCTTTTAGATGCGCGCATTTGAGAGCAATTGCATTATGGTTCTATGTCTTCAATTTATGTGTCGAGACGTACCATAATATCTCAAACTATGTGTGTTTTCAAAAATAATTGTTTGATCGGAACAATCTATTTCTACCATGCATATACTTTGGCCATTAGTATATACGTAAGGAAATTCCAAAGTTGCACTTACTTCTAATACAACTTTGCGTCCAAAGCTCCGGAATCCATAGTTGATCTCATCATCAACCTTTGTTTGGATAGTTTCCTTGCTACCATAATATTTTTACGATAAAACACATAGTTCAAATTGATGATTTTTAATCACCGCTTATACCCCACGTAACTATGTAATCCATTACTGACTACTATCATATACGCCGTTCTATTTATTTCTCAAGAATACCTTTCTTGATCGACGGTGAACCGGTAGTGTTACTGGGGTCATACCATTGTACTAGTTCCGTTCGGAACCCCCACACTTTGACTAATCTTATCAATCGTGGTACAATGGAATGCAATTAACATCATTTTCATAATGTTTAGTTCTTAACAAACTATTTTTACTCAAAGTCGAATCCAAATTTCAAACCAACCTCACATCTTGCACACCATACATCTTGGCGGGTCGACCTTTCAAAACAAAAATCAAGATAAACTTGAATCCCAATGAGATGTACGCATGTTGGTTGTGCTAATCATGCATCAATCCAATAATGATCAATTTAATCAATTACTCATTGACTAATATTTGATCAATTTTCGCAACGGACTGTTCCTGCTTAGATTCAAAATTTTAAACCAAAATTTAAATCATTTAAAGTGGCTACCATCAAGTGCATCAGACTACTAGGATATTAACACAGTATCCTCGCCCACAATTCTAGAATGACAATTACGTCTTTCAACCGTGACAACACCATACTATGCGTTGTCTATGCATGTATGAACCACCAAGGCATCAGGTGTATGCGGTTGTAGAGATCATAGACCCCTCTCAAGAGCTACCGCAATAACCAAAAATATGTGGTCCAGACCGGCATCACTACCGTGCCTATAGCCAACGCAAGAAGATAATTACCCATTTGTAAGTCCCAAGATAACCAATGGACCTACCATTTTGGACTTTGATCCCTGGTTTGGAATCACTCCATACACATCACAAATACTTCTCCAAAAAACGTCCATTACATTTATCCCCCACATTTCTTGACTATCTCCGATCGTCACGAAATCACAACCTAATTCAGGGCCGGAAGTCTAAACTTCTTCCTACAAAGAGAGCGTGCATGTGACATAATCCAAATTGGATTCTTAAAAGTGCTACTAGGGTGGCAAAGTACTTTTCCATCGTCTCATACTTCACAACCAACTGAATAATTTTGGCAAAGTGAGCCGCAACTCCCAAGTCGACAAGATCAGACAATAATAGCCATGAAAATCATGTCAATACCGACCATTGGCTTGGTGCTGTCACGCACTGGATATTCATTGTCATGTTTGATCATCAACTGCTACTATTTATTTATTCAAAGGTGCACTCTTGTGTTGCTCCACCAATTAACCTTGGCCACACAATCTTAAATGTCATAAGATATGTGTCCTACGTGCTCAAACTGGTGCGGACTTAATTAGTGCAACACGTTCAAAGTGAAGGGGAGTACGAGGAAGAAAAGAGAAAGTCATATAGACATCCATCGTGTGAATTTCAGTCATGGATTCACTCGTGCCTATAAGAAAAACACCTCTTATGAACATGTTAGTGTCCAAACACTACGGAGCATTAAGGGTTGTGACTTTTCAAATTTCATTTTCCAATTTGAAATTCAGAGCCGCATGCAACTGACACCCGTTGGAGGGAATTTAACCGTCACGCACCCTTTCATGTAAAATGATGTCTCTTAGCAGCATTTCTCTCTCACATGAGAAGCTAATTAATTAGCCATAAGTGATAAGAGTCTGCGTTACTGCCTATATATGCATAGCATTAGCGAGATTTGAGCCTTCAAAATTTTTACCAACAGACTTAATAAGTCAAGTGTCGGATACGCCTTCTGGTTTTCCAACCTTCATATTTCCATTTGAAATATAGAAGTTACTGGCCTTATCTTGACCTCTTAATCACGAATAATTTGATAATCAGACCCTTCTCTCGCAACCCCGGTTTATAATTCAAATACTACTCAATTTGAACCAGACGGTTACTAACCACCACCACTGCGGTTTACTTTTGAAGAGACACAATGAGACAACCGTTGAGGTTCAGTTTACAACAAATCTTTTAAGTCATCAACGTTAAAAGAAATAACCACTTTAACCAACACCGAAGTCGTCATTGTAATTCAAGGAACAATGAGAACAACGCCCTTTGCCTCTTAATAGAACTCACGACGGTTTCAACACTATAGTCAATCGACAACAAAATTAAGGATTCCCCATCCTTGTATGTTGTTATTCTCTATCATCACTGTAAAGAATAACCGTCGATGAGTACATTACAGAAGCTCGAATCAAGTATACTACCAGTCCCCTTGATTTGCATCAGGATTTAGAAACTAATCATTTCTTTCGAAAATGTTCAATCTAAATTTTGAACAGTAGCGAAAATTCATCAGTATGGTTCCGTTGCACGGGACATGTGTATACACCATTTTCTATAAGTGGAGTTTTGCAAGTACAGTGGATATAATAATCCTGGAAAGGAAACGTCCACTCAAGAGGACGTCCATGTTTTGGAGTCATCCAAAACTTACAAGGCAGTAAGACCAGATGTCTCATACGTTGTATTTTCCAAATTTCGTTTATCAGTTTGAACATGTTGAAAATATCAAAACCACTGGCCTCTCCCAACAAAATTATTCCAATCCTTTAATAATGGAATAATTAAAAGGTGTGTTGCAACGTACGTCTACACCACCACATCGGTAACAAAGATATTAAAAGAGAAATCAAATGTCTTAAGATTGTTGGGTAAAGTATCTTCGTTACCGATTCTCCAATAATACATCTCGTGTATTATCCACCGATCCGTTACAACTCTTTGTAACATGGTTTTTATCTATGTATTACGTTTGTAATACCAACAACAAAACAAGAAATGAATGATAGAAAAAGATGATCAATCACAAACTTAAACAAACTTACTTGGGTGTATTGAGGCGAGTAATCTCTTTGCTTAAGACATTTGATGCCCTGTATATAATCTTTATTCTGATTTAGCGGCACATGTCTCCAACATTCAACAATACCTCGATGTTTTTCGCAAAGACTTCGATAACACCGAGCAAACGCGAATGGATGTAGCACAAACTCTTCTTTAACTCTTGAAGACACATGCAAACTCTTAAATTTCTAGTACTAGATTTATGACTCTAAAAACATACATGCAATGGAGAATGAGTGGGGTTTATATAGGTTTAGAGGTGACTCTTGGAGAAGTCCTTTCATGAAGAGTCACAACCCTTAGTGGAGAGTAACATCCCTTGGGATAAGACACTAATGTTGAAAAGTCTCAAGTGAGTTGACACACCTATTCATATTTCTATTCAAAAATTCCAACAATTCCAAACCTTGGTGTTCAAAGATCGAGTGATAATGTTTCGGATTCCAGTGTCTCTGCTCATGAGTTCTTACAGAGAAGTTCGAGGCAAAGTTGGCCGGGAAGACAATTCCCATCTTATGATGGTAATTTCCAAACTGTATAAACACAATTTGTCTGCCCGAGGTCTACTTTAAACGGGAAGAATCTTCCTTTAAAGTGAGTGGTTCTTGACAAGAAAGCAGGATGTTCTTTTCCTCCGACTTTCAAGATAAAAAGAAAAAGATTTTCATTATTCATTGTTTTTCCAAATAGGAAACCACTAAACAGAAAAACAGTAAATGATGCTTCAACCACTAGCCTTCTGCCAATGTATGTATGGTCCATTTACACCATCCACAACAACAAGTCACGGGAACTCTTCCTCTAATTTTTTCCATTCTCACGAGTTACACACTTGAACAAAAATGTCGAGTTAGCCGGCTGCCAGCAAAATGTCGGTGCGCTTGGAAATGTCGGTAAGCTGGTATAGAATAAGTAATTGGGGGATATGGGAATTAATTGGGGGATATGAATTACTTCCCCCAACCCATGGTGTGTGCTAAGGGGTGACTTTTGGGGGCGAAAATACTAAGATACCCTTCCACAAAATAAAAATCAAAAACTTAAAATCAAAAAACAAAATCATATCCCCCATTTCCATCTCCACTTCTTATTAATCTTATTTAGGGGTGGAGCTTTGAAACCCAAATATTTCCCATTCCCTTTCAAATTCTAAACTCTCCCCACTCTATATCAAATTCTCTTCTCCTCACTTTGGAAACCAATTTTTTTATTCTAAGTGATGAAGATCATCTTGAAAGTGATGATGACCTTTCAAATTCTAAACTCTCCCCACTCTATATCAAATTCTCTTCTCCTCACTTTGGAAACCAATTTTTTTTTTTATTCGGAAGTGATGAAGATCATGCTGAAAGTGATGATGACCATGCCGGAATTGATGAAGACCATGCCGGTATCATGTTCCGGATAGTGGCAAGCAATTTATGAACATTTCCAACAATTGCCCGCATGGGTTTTTGGTTTAATACCATGCCGGCACCAAGCTTTTTCAGCTGCAACAATGGTGGATTCAAAGAAAAAAATCAATTTTTCAACCTCTTATCAGCGGTAATTCTCTCATCACAATCATCTTCCATTTTCAAAAAAAGAAATTCCTCTCAAATTTTAGTTTCCCTCCTTCTACTCTCACCCAAACACAAATAAAAATACACACTAATCTATCCCCCAAATACTTATGATTTTTACTAATTATTATTAACCACTAAACCCAATTAGTGAGGGGTAAATTAGGAATTAAAAATAATTACATAAGGGGTGACCCAGAATTGCTATTGGGACTCCTATTTTGTCTTGTAGCTATATCCCCCAATTAGTTTTCATATCCCCCAATTAATTCATCCTGGTATAACTGTGAGTGCAAACATGCAGGGGAGCCAATGATTCATCTGTTCCGGCAGATAAGAACAGTTAAGTATGTCAAAATGGGCTTCAAAGCCCATTAAAAAAATTGAAATTAGGCTTGGAGGCCAGCCCAACGCCCTTGTCGTGGCTTCGTTCTGCCTTTGCAATTGGATATATGTTTTTCTCTTTTGATTCAAAGTACAAAATTTACTGGTTAAGAGGTACGAGTACAACTGATAATATCTCCACTTGCCCAACTAAGTATATCTCGCGGGATACAGTCTGTATATTCAAAATGCATTGTACTAACTCTAGCTCTCTTTGTTATTTTATCAACAACTTTATTCTTAAGTCTATCGACTGACGGACATACAAAATCTTCATGATTATGTAAAAGAAACTTAATATAAGGATAGTTCCTTGATCCATCCGGTGACCATAATAAGTTAACTTGTTCATTTATTGACTTAACTAAGACCTCACTATTAGACTCTAGGATGCAACATATAGCAAGTGCCAACTCCACTCTAGTATTCATTGCAAGACACTCTAGCTTCTCCACCTACTGACCAACAATCATTATCCCATTGAAGAATTTCCTTTAGCTCCAAGGCGAGATTTTCGCCGAAAAAAGACTTAAAAAATCGCTCAATTCCGAGTCTTCATTCAGATTGTGAAGCCAGACCGATAATATTTTTCTTGTAGTTGTTGATCTGATCTTGCTGTTTTTATCGTTTTGAGTACAATTGTAATAATTGGCTTGAGATTTATATCTCTGATAGGCAAGATAGAAAAGTAATCACAAACATCTTCGTCTCGTCGTTTGTGATTCCACAATATCTTTTTTCGCTGCGTCGATTAAGATTATTGTGAGGTGATTGATAATACTAGGCTGTTCTTCGGGAATATAAGTCCGGGTTTTCAATTGGTTCATGTTCACCTTGATTTATCAAAAGACGGAACAAAACTCGTAGGTATATTCGTGGGAGACGGATTTATCTATTATCGTAGACTTTTTTGTGTGATACAGATTTGTTTATTAAAGTCTTCGACTTTGGGTCTTAACAACTCTTAGTTGTGGGTGATATCAGCTAAGGGAATCAAGTACGTAGCATCCTGCTGGGATCAGAGACGTAGGAGCATAATTGTATCTTGGATCAGTGTGAGATTGATTGGGGTTCAACTACAGTCCAGGACCAAAGTTAATTTGGAGTAGGCTAGTGTTTGTAGCGGCTTAATACGGTGTGTGTTCAATATGGACTAGGTCCCGGGTTTTTCTCGCATTTGCGGTTTCCTCGTTAACAAAATTCTGGTGTCTGTGTTATTTCATTTCCGCATTATATTTTGTTATATAATTGAAATATCACAGGTTGTGCGTTGTTCAAACAATTAGAATATCCGACCTTTTGGTTGTTGATTTAATTTAATTGACACTTGTATATTGCTCTTTGGTACCATCCAAGTTATCTCTCTAGTATTTGATAAAGACTCGCAGATTTCTATTTGCTTGAGTATATATCAAATCGACAGATTGAGATATAAACTCTTTGATACACTTTTCTCTAGATTGAGTCTGACTGTCTAGTTGATTCTCTAGAAAGTATATTGGAGTTTGTCCATATAGATTGCTAAGCGAAATATTGGGTGTGGTTGTTGTACCCCCGCTTTTTCACAATATTTGTCAAACTAATTGGTAACAACAATGTAACATGTACTGAATAGCATAGAAAAAACTTTTCTCGCGCGCTACTTGATCATTTTTAATATAACAACATCACAACCAACCATAATGGTTGTGATCGATGCTACTTACAAAAAAAGTTGATATTAAAACACTTGTATAAGTTAAATAATTTGATTAATTTTCGTTCATACTTCGTATGGTTGGTGGTGACGTTGTTAGATCAAAAAGTGCTCGTGCAAAAAACTTCCACCGGCAAAGGCACGGTTATAGTTGTCTTGAAAGGATATATATTTAGGATTATCCACGGGTCACATGTTATGTTTTAGGTCGTTTGACAAATTCTGACTCATATATTAGATTTTTCGTGTCATGTGGTAGATTTTCGACTACAAGCAAATATTGGTGCACGAAGCAGATTGTGTGTCACGAGGAAGATTTTTACCTTGGATAGTATTTACTAATTTTTTATCTCAAGAGAGATTTAGTGCAGAACTAAATTTTGTATCTCATGGAAATTTTCGAATTACATGTCTGACGTTCTTTGTATTAACTTAATCAAATCTTGACTAATTTTGTATTATATTGGTAGATTTTTAGGTAAAGTACAAACGCGTAGTCAAGAACCAAAGTTTTAGGTTATGATGGAGTAGTTTTTTGTGTCGCGTGGTAAATTTTTGGGGACTGCACAAAATTGTCCTACTATTAGTATATGATTCACAAAATAATCACACTGCTACAAACACTTTACAAAATGGTCATGAAACCATTAGGAAAAGAGTTAAGTGGTGACTGACGGTTAAATAGGTCAACTAAATTACCTATTTGTTCCTCATATTTATCCCTCTAAACATAATTTTTAAATTTCCCTTCATTAGTGTTGTTTTTGACAGTGGTTGTATTTGGTAGTGGTGGTGGCCCATCTTAAATGGTATTTAGTTCTGGATCATTGCATTGTATGGCATTCAACATCATCACATCGCATGCAGGATCATTACATGGCGCATTCACCCAAAAGTTTCACTACTTCCCCTCAGGGGTTTAGCGCAGCTTCTTAAGCTTCCACCACCACCACCTTTCATCACCACACCTCAACCAAAACCCTACATGAAGATTTTAAATGTAAATTTTCAATCAAAGAATCAACATAACAGATAACTTCAAGATATATATTGAATTTTGCACAGAAAACAATATATACTTGTTGTTAGTTCTTGGTAATGTTCTTCTCTTTGAGGAGTTTGGATTTGCAAGATTCTTTCAATTGCAACAAGATTTGAGAAAAATAATCAAAATAATCAAAAATACAATAATATCTAAAGAGCAATCAAAAAATACAATCAAAATCAATAAGTAGAATGAAAGCTTACGTAATAAAATCTTGCAAGAATTTCATAGAGAAAAGAGAGAAGAGTCTGTAAAAGCTCGGTATAAAAACCCTAAAATGATATCTTTATAGGGTCTCAAGAAAGGGGATTGAAAATACATTCTAAAATTATAAAAAAGAGACATCACAAGAAATAGGCCATGACCTGGAAAAACAAAATCCGAATTAATAAAGGCTTACCTGAAAAGAAATAGAAAAAATAGTTAGATTATTGTTCATAACATAAATGCATTTGGGATACATAATGCTATTATTGGGCTCACTAAACTATAAATCAAAGAGTCAGATAAAATTATGGATAATCTCAATAATGTCATTTGGAAGAACTCTAATGAGAATTAAACTTGTTTTTTTGACATTATTTTCAAAAATACAATCCAATCAGATTTAAGCAAAGTGTTAGAGCATGGCTCGGTTGAACCCACCAAGCGTTGGTATGTCAAGTTTGGTTGTCATATTTTAGTGAATCAAAATTCATGTTAAGAGTCGCTTGATTATGTACTAGAGTCAACTTCATATAGGTTAGCTTGAAAGTATTAGGATATGAGACATTACAAGTATTGCGAAGTCTTGAAGATGTGAAGAAGCAACGAGCTACAACGACAACAATCATCCTTCCACATGAGGATAGTGATATTTGACTTGAACTGTTTCATTCCCTAACGTATCTTTCAAGTCGTGCATATTGAAAACATAACTGCGAAGCATATTTGAACTTTAGATAGACATGGTATTAAGGAATACAATACTAGGTTTATTGCTTAACCATTAAACTTTGTAGATAAGATATCGCCATAATCATTTGAATGCTATTGTGATTATGTATGGCTATGAGGTGAGGATTTCATCCTAGGGAACAATGTTTACATGTGTTCTAAGGAAGTAAGTTCATCAACTTGTTTGTGGACCGAAAAGGAAATTGCCAGGTGTTATTGGTTTTGTTATTCATTGTATATCTTATGAACAACCAATATGTGTGATAAAGTATAACCGCCCACAACTTGTTGTGTTCTTGGTATAACTATTCACAAAGGCCTGACTTATGTATTGGTATGACTTTTATTAGTAAAACCGATCTTAAGTAATCACCTGTGGTATGATCGGGTTTGTGTGTCTGACCAATTTTGGGAGAGGGGAACCGATATTAGTAAGGGGTGCAGTACATCACAAGGGGAAACGATCCTTATATGGGGTGCATCAAGGTTTATAGCAGAAAGAGAAATCGATCCTATGGACATGTGCAACACGTTTTTAGGCAAAGGGGAACCGATCCTATGGACATGTGCAACACACATAAGTTAGATACCATATATATGTGGGGAACCGATCCTAGTACCTAGTCGACCGAATTTTTGGAAAGCTAGTGTGACTATGCACAGTACTCACATGGAGGTAGAACCGAAACTTATTTTGGTAGAACCGTTAAACCCATGATTGTGATTGAATGTTGGTTTGATCAATCACATAGTTCTTGAAAGTCAGATGAACCAATTCTAAACTTTTTTGGTGGCAAATCGGTTTCAAGGTTGTAAGTGTGAAAGAGAACTTACAAAGTAAAGATGTCGACAAACTTTGAACACGTGTTGTGAATGTTTATTTCTTTAATTATTCAAAGATATTCCTTATCGGCTAAGGGAAGAGAATCCCAGGATCGAAACATAAGTAAGTTAAAAATCTTTTAATTAAGGTTATTAATTTCCTTTTGTAGGAAATTACGAGAATTAGTAATGTGCATTTACTAATTAGATTTTCCGAGAGATTTCGATCGTTATTTTTGAATGAGGATTTCCGGGAATTATGGAAACCGCATTTGTGATTTAATGAATATCTTGAGAATATTTTCGGTTTGGAAATTCCTTGGTGTCCAAACTTCCTTGTCTATAAATACTTGAAGTTTGCATTTCTAGAAAACTAATCCTTCGTAACAACATACTTCCTCTTTTGTTGTTGTTACTGGTGTAGCCGCCTATTTGGAGATGAGAGTAACCTAGATAGGCGAAATCTCTTACGGCCGCTCAGTTTAAAGTCTTCTTTGGGATTGAGAAGCTCTAGCGTGTACCGTTGGTGGGAAACTAGATAATTGCGGTTTATCTTTTGTTTTCGATTGATTTGATTGACAGACGGTGGTTGAAATCCGATTGCACCTAGTTTGTTTATTCTTGAGAATCTTCTCTTCTGATATAAGATTCATTCAAACTAGTTCAGAGTTTCGACAGGGATCTTTAGACTGTTGTTAGTTCTAAAGACGATCTTGTGATAATCCATTGTTAACAGACTCCGTTTTGTGCGTGATTGATCACAAGAGATTCAAGTGATTGTGTGCAGGTTATTATTAAAAATTTAAGAAGATTTGAAGACAAAGAAGATATTGAAGATCTGACTTGGGTTTTATAATTTTTGGTGTGCACAATACTTGTTTCAGTAAAAGAGGATCCAATTAATAATCGGTTTATCCTTGTGGTAGATTGGATTGATTAATTAAGTAGATCGGCATCAACACGATTCTTCGGATTAAAGGTGTTGTTGGCTTAATCTTAAACGATTACTTCGGTAATTGAATATAAGATAGATCTAAGGACCTTACAAAGGAGTTTATGCTAAGATAAACGGAAGAGCCTTTGTCCGACTCATATCACTTGGTTGAATAGAGTTGATACCAAACAGATTTGTTGTTCCTTTAATGTTTGGAATACGAACCAAAGGAATTGTTCCAAGTACGTGACTTATTCATAAGTCGGAGGCGTGGGAATACGAGATGGAACTAGGTGAACTATATGGTTAGTTACTTGGTCTCAACTATACGAAGTTAGGTGTAATTTTTGTAGCGGCTTAATCACGAGAGTATTCAATTAGAACAAGGTCCCGGGGTTTTTCGCATTTGCGGTTTCCTCGTTAACAAAATCTTCTTTGTGTCATTTACTTTTATTTTCCGGATTATAATTGTTTTATTATAATTAAAGTAAATTACACAAACGTTAATTCCTATTTACTTGATAAGCAATCCTATTGTGTTTGGTTAAATCCGAACCTGTGTATCAAGTAAACATACTTCGTTGTTGTATTGTCTCGATCTCGTATCCATAGACGATCACACGAAGTGTGAACCGATTAGTTGTATTGTCTCGACTCAGTCCATAGACAATCACTTTCGGAGAAAGGACTTATAGGTAGGAAAAGTTTTAGCTTGAGGTATATTTGGGTACCCTCGCCTTTTCACAATGTATTCAAGAAGTATGAATTATTGCAAAATAACCCAGTTGGCGCGTCGAAGAAAGTCACCTTCGATTAATATTCATTTCAAGAGTAATGCAAAATACGAGACATCTAAGGAACGAGGTATGGTGTAGTATTCTAGGGTAGTAATTAATTTGAAATTATTAAATAAAACATAACATGACTAAGCTCATTGGTAATTCGTTTATTTCAATAACATGACTGCTTCTCTTAATGATGCTAAAAAGTAATGTATATATATATATATCCTATTGATTCCAAGTTGAGCGCAAATACTCCAATTGAGGTTTTCTGCATTGAAGTCATGAAAATAACTTTGTGATTTTCCTCATAATCTACTTGTGCAACTCATGATTAATAAACACACAAAGGAAGTGATTGGAGAAATTGAAAATTATAGTCCCTCTATTCTTATAATAAATATTGTACTTTCCTTTTAACTTTCATTAAATTTAGACTTAAAAGAAAAAAAAACAAGAAAAAATAAACGAAAAGGTGCCCCCGTCCAAATTAAACCATGAAGTGTAAACAAGGCCTAAGAAACTAAAAAAGGCAGTTGATCACAAGTGAATTAGAGAGATACACTCGAGACAAACTAGAGGATGACAGTACTAATTCATTCATAATTAATCAACGTGCAGACAATTACATTGTTATCTATGAGAATGAGAGTACTAATTCATTCGTATTTTTTTTATATATTATTTAATTATTTGAGAGAACATTTGTTACATAGTGAATACAAGAGACCATTTTATTAAACATCTAAGCTCTATTAATAACTCTAGATATGCACTCACAAAGATAATATATAACCATTACTCACCCCCCTTTGGAAACCAAAAACAATCATCTGACTTTCAGTGACCTTTCTCTTTGTGATAAGCTTACTTCAATAGGTATTTGTATTATCACTCCAACATGAACTACCATTGACAGGAAATGCTTCTCTTTCAGAGTCCATTCTAGAGACTAGGGAGACACCCTAGCTGTTCTTGCAACTTTAAAGTGGGTTAATCTTTCAAAATGTAACATCACCAATCTAGCAGGGTTAATAAACATCTCCAAATGCCATGATGTGATATACCAGCTGCATCCTACCAGGCAAACCACATTGTGGATGATATAATCATCTTTATGGAAAAATTTAAGGGTATGTTTAGTAAGGATGTTAAATCCAAAAACCTTAAGGATTACATACTTTAGCAAAAGTCAGGTTGTGCATAAAATACTACTAGACGTTAGAAACCGCTTGGTCAAACTCAAAAGTTTTGGTATATAAAGCTTGTTGGAACATTTAGTTGATTAAAATATATCTTGATATATAGTCTACTAGAGTTAGTCTCGGACTTGGAATAGAGCATGGTAATTGAGTATCAAATTCACCAATCAACTTGAAGATCGAACACTGAAGAACAACCGCATTAACGAGAACCTCATTAGTAAAGGTATGTGAAGACTTATTTTCCTATTTACTCATATTATACCATTATATCTACTGAGATATGTCATATATATGATTATTCTACTATTATGATGAACAATTGTAAAGAAGAAATTCAATCAATAAAGAACTTGTTGCATAATGTATTGAGAACAATTCAGTGTTCGAAATGTTTCAATTGCATAATAAGTTCGTGATGAGTTATCAAGTTAGTTCTTACGTTCACAAACATATTTTATTAGTTCACGGTCTTGAACTTATGAGCTAAAATACTTCATAAATAAATCTCAATTAACTTGCGGACACGAACTGATAGTCAGTTTGCGAACTGGTCGATTTTATAATTTTTGGGGATGCCTTTTTTTTCAATGGTACACGAATTGATTTATGCAGTTCATGAACTGGTTGATTTTGAAAGTTTCCTGTATACCTTTTTATATTTAAGTACAAAAAATATTTTGGATAGTTCATGAACTTGTCAAATACAAAAGGCTCCTCAGTTATGAGATGATTATTTGTTCACAATCTGTTTTGGACAGTTCGCGAACTGATTTGGTCTTATGAAAATTTAAGCTTATAAGTTTTGGGTCTATTGAATCTTTGGTCCTTGGATAACCACTTGGCACATGATGTATAGTTGATATTAATAGTAGCAAAACTGGGAAACTTCGAAGGTTAACGGCCAAAATTGAAGTCATATTAAGAAAAAGACTGTATGAAGAATGTAGGTGTGATCATACTTGAGGACTCACTCCTTTGTAGGAGCTACGTAAAAAGAGTGACATGGCCGGATGACGACGTTAAACAAGCGCTATAATAGGAGGCAACCCGTTGGTTTCATATTTATTTACCCTTTTATTCTTTTAATTTTTCATATTTTTCATATCATTTTTTGATTTCCCATCTTAAGTTTTACATTGAGGACAATGTAAAATTTTAGTATACCAGCGTATTTAGCATATAAAGTTTCTAATCTTTAGTTTAGTATTCACTTTCATATGTCATTTTTTTTTTCTCCAATTTATAGTAAATATTTGCATGAAACCTCCAACTTTTGGACATTTTAAAATCACGTGGTACACTTTTATTTAAGTTTATGTATGAAATTCTTACCTGAAAAAGCAGGCTCTAACCACCACACCCAATATTTCTCTTAGCAATATGCATGGACAAACTCCAATATAATTCCAAGAGAATCAACTAGACAGTCAGACTCAATCAATGGAAATATATCCAAGAGTTGTATCTCTGTTTCACAATGTAATCAACAAGTCAAATAGATAAAAATCTGTGATCCCGATTATTATGTGAAACAACTTGAATGGTACCAAAGACCAATGTTCAAGTGTCAATCAATATAATCAATAACCAAGGTTGGATTCTCTAATTGATTGAAAATATAATGCGGAAAAGAAATAACACAGACACCAGAAATTTTGTTAACGAGGAAACCGCAAATGCAGAAAAACCGCGGGACCTAGTCCAGATTTGAACACCACACTGTATTAAACCACTACAGACACTAGCCTACTCCAATATAACTTCGGACTAGAATGTAGTTAATCCCTAACCAATCTCACATTGATCAAGGTACAGTTGCGCTCCTTACGTCTCTGAATTCCAACAAGACTCTATGCACTTGATTCCCTTAGCTGATCTCACCTACAACTAAGAGTTGCTACGACCCAAAGTCGAAGACTTAATAAACAAATTTGTCTCACACAGAAAAGTCTATTTGTATAGATAGATAACGCCTGGCGATTTCCTTTTCAATTCATATAACAAGTTTATAAACTTACTTTCTTAAAACACATGTAAAACATTGTTTCCTAGGATGAAATCCTCACCTCATACCCATACATAATCACAACAACATTTAAACAATTATGTCAGTATCTTATCTACAAAGTTTAATAATTAAGCAATAAACCTCGTATTGTATTCTTTAATACTATGTCTATCTAGAGTGTTCATGCTTCGCAGTTTTCTGTGTGATCAGATTTATCTATACAAATAGACTTTTCTGTGTGAGACAGATTTATCTATACAAATAGACTTTTCTGTGTGAGACACATTTGCTTATTAAGTCTTCGAATCTGGGTCGTAGCAACTCTTAGTTGTGGGTGAGATCAGCTAAGGGAATCAAGTGCATAGAGTCTTGTTTGGATTCAGAGACATAAGGAGCGCAACTGTACCTTGATCAATGTGAGATTGGTTAGGGCTCAACTACATTTTAGTCCGAAGTTAAATTGGAGTAGGCTAGTGTCTGTAGCGGCTTAATACAGTGTGGTGTTCAATTCTGGACAAGGTCCCAAGGTTTTTCTGCATTTGCGGTTTCCTCGTTAACAAAATCTTGCTGTGTTATTTACTTTTATTTTCCGCATTATAATTGTTTTATTATAATTAAAGTAAATTATACAAACGTTAATTCCTATTTACTTGATAAGCAATCCTATTGTGTTTGGTTAAGTCCGAACCTTTTTATCAAGTAAACATACTTCTTTATTGTATTTTCTCGATCTCGTATCCATAGACGATCATACGAAGTGTGAACCGATTAGTTGTATTGTCTCGACTCAGTCCATAGACAATCACTTTCGGAGAAATGACTTATAGGTAGGAAAAGTTTTAGCTTGAGGTATATTTGGGTACCCTCGCCTTTTCATAAATGTATTAGTTCATGAACAAACCGATTTTATAACATCATCTACTTAGGTATGCATAAAGGTATGCGTACTTAAGTAGTCGGACCAAGTTTGGATTTTGCTAGTAGGCGAACTTGTACACATACCATCCAAACTCAGCAGAAATTCCCGGACCCGAACCTTACGCCACCGGTTTGCATAACAGGTTCCCGAACTTTCTCAAACCAATAAGTATGCATACGAGTATGCATACCATGGTTCCCGGACATGGATTACATATATGCAAGTACACATACTATGCTTAAATCCAATTGTTTTAAACTCTATTTCCATCATTGAAACATTGTTAGAGGATGACAATAGTTGTTTTCACAAACTATTAGCATCAAAGCCATTTTCAAGTGATTTACATAATCAATACGAAACATTTCGAGTCTACATCAAATGAGATGTTAAAAGGCGATTTTCATATGATCATGTTTTTACTTTCGTCAAGAGCATAAGATGAACTTGGTTAAAACGAAACCTTACCAACACATATTTCGAGAAATATGTAAGCGAGTTAAACTCAGCTTGAAATATCAAATGTGTATAATAGAAGTCTATATAGCTATACGACTTTTGTCTCAAATAGGAGATAGAGTAGATAGACTTTTGAGTGATATATGAGTTCAAGTCTCCACATACCTTTTGTTGATGAAGTTCCATAAGCTCCCCTTAGTAGTTCTTCATCTTCAATGGATGAACGCCGTGAACTCTAAAGCTCAACTACACTTTCTATCCTAATCCGAGACTTAGCTATAAATAGACTAGAAATCAAGATTTATAGTTTTGGCAACTAAACTTGACAACAAGCTTGAGATAGCAACGCTTGCGAATTCGGCCGAGCAGTGCTCTAACAATACCAATATAATTAATGTTGGAAATTAGAAATCCTAGATAACGTTACACTCAATGTTCTTGGTTTTCGAGAGAGTAACTGTCATGAACTATACATGCTGGGAGTAATTAGGTCAATAACAAATGCATTATTGTCGAGTTAACCAATCGTTAGTGAATATTGCCCTTAGAGTGAGGCACCTAATCTTAAATATCCGTTTAGAGTATATTCTTCAGCAGAGATTTTGATTCGAATGAAAATCTACTCAACCTCGAACCTCTTCAATATTTTTTGATCTATTGAGTGTTAGTAATTTTTATCAACCATGAGGGTGATATTAGAATTGTGAATTAACCTCATTCTTGTAGTCAGAAGTATATGACACACCACTCTCGATACAATTGAAAATAAAATTATATATGCCACCATCAACTACAAGTCAAGTGATATTAAATTCATAGAGAAGTTGAAGAAGTCGATATATTACAAGCAACAAAAGTAAGGAAAAGTTTTATATTCAAAGTGAAAAGAAATAAAAGTAAAAGATGTGAGTTTTTGGAGTTTGTATTACCAATATAATACCAAAGTTGTGAAGAATCAAGCATTAATAACTCATTCATATTCAAAGTCCTACGTGAATGTCAACAATATAACCACCAATTAGGCATTTACTATAATTACTTTAGTCAAAGTGTGGAGACTTTGAGAGGAAACCACAGTGATGCATACATTTTTAAAGAACAAAACCTAAAAAAATAACTAACTAGATGCACTAATTTCATTAGCCAAAATATGCCACCTTGTTTAGGCACGTTGTAAATTAGAGAAGATTGATGAGTTAGCTAGTATAATACCTAGTATCGTGTTATTCGGATGTAACTACAAACAAAACTCGATAATGCATTTGCATTATCTTTATTAATGTATTCGCTATGCACATTAACACAAATTTAATTGTCAAAAGATGTTTCATAGGTTAAAAACAAAAAGCCACATGTGTTAATTAAAACATAATATCTTGTGATATGGATTTTTTACATTTTTGTATACGAGTGTTTTTTACAATATGATTATCCTTTACAGTGTGAATTTTTTTTCTTCTATATAATATATTTTTTCGCTTATGTTATCTTTTAATTTCAAATAATCGTATACAATATAAATATCATGATTCTTTCTATATGATTCGCCGCATTAACCTTAATAAAAAATTTATATACACATTCTTATTTTAGGTTTTCCAAGATGATATAAAAAAATGAAGCTAATCTAAGTCTAACACGTATTTGCTTCCTCATATCATTGGATCGAGACTTTTTTCATTCATTTTTTATGGAAAACGAAGAAAGGCTTGTCATGTCAGTGGTATGTGCATGGGTTTTGTTAATCAAAAATTAGTGAAGAGTTAAGGCTATACAGGTCATTAATCAACACAATCCATTGTTTGAATCAAGAGCACCCTTTACATTTCCAAAAATCATTTTAAGGTGATGTCTAAGTAAATGGAAAATATTGGAACAAACTTGATACAAATACTAGGGAAAGAATATTTTATAGCTAAAAGTCATTTTCTCAATGTATCCATCTCCAATTCCTTGGAATTGTTTAAATCAATTCCAAAACACTCACATAACAAAGAATTAAACCTACATCTAAACACAAAAACCAAAGTCAAGCATAACAATAGATAATCTAAACTTCGAAAGAATTAAACTTACCTCTAATGCCTTGACCTCCAATGCCTTGACCTCCCATGCCCTGACCTTCCATGACCTAACCTCCAATGCCCTGTCTTGTCCTCCCGTGCCTGGCCCTCCGTTGCTCTGCCATGTCTGCAGTATATACATAGCATGTCACAAAACAATCCAAAAACAACAGTGAGTTACATATATGCATTACATTGAACAACAAACACTACCTAGAAACTAGAACCAGAATATAACTAACAAATCAAGCAAACAAACAATATCCATTTGTGAAACATATGTGCTTTAAATGGTCTCAGCATTACAAAGGGCAGGTAAATGCATCCTAACTTTATCTATAGGACAGTGAACCATATTGCAAAAAAATTGAACATCTTAACAGTTAGCAACACATACCTTACTAAGAAATTACTGACTAAATTCTATAAGTAATTAACATGATACAACACACAACATTAATAATCGTTAGAAATCTGACTCAGTTTTAACCGAGTCGGTCAATTCATCCAAATTGAGGTACAAATGCACAACGTTCTGCAGGTCCTTCAAAAGCTGAAAAGGATGGTGGTCATTTGAACCAGTTGACTCAATAGCAGCGCCGAGACGCTTGGATAATTGAGCTGCAGCCTGAGCGGCTTCAGGTACATCAATGTTATTCTGTTGTGCATAGGTGGTTAGCATAACAAGACAGCCATCCATCATCCCTCTGAGTTCAGTGGTGAGATGATGCTTCCCTCTGCCGTGAGTCTTGGCTTCATACGATTTTTATAATCTTCTCAAATGTATCATCGATGCCGATTTATCATATGTGAAAATCAATGGTTACTAAAAGAGATCGTTATTATCATAATTGCACACATTGCTCTAGTTTCGAACAATTTAATCTTAATAAAAGAAGATAATTTCGAATGACATAATGCCATTAGTTCATGTTTGAAAAAAAAAGAAAGATATGTATATTATTTCATTATACTCATTTTTGATGTATTTGAATACGATGCAATCATATTTTTAATATTAATGAAATCAAAGAATAAGTACATTAGTAAATGCGAATTTGGTGAAAGTTGTGTGCTTCGTTTTTGAAGTTTTTCTTTCTTTTTCTTTAATGCGAAAGGTCGAAACATTTATAATGAGAAAATTTAGATAACATGTCTTAAAAGAAGAGATGTTGGATCCAAAAATTACAACCAAAATTTTATTACAAGTTTTAATAGTCTTGTGATGTGACACTAGCTAACTAAACATGGCTAAATTGGGGCCTATACCACTTAATTGGGGCCTATAGCTAGATGACAAAATAGGGTCATTAAGAAATATTTCATAGAAACCCCTTATCCACTATTTATGTTAATACCTAATATACCCTTGTTAAATTAGTGCTAATTCGGATTATTAAATAATATTTAATCAAGCTAATCCTGAAATTAACTTTCATTAATGCATAATGACCAGTTGTCAAAAATTTTAATTTTCTTTGAAAGACTCGATCGAGAATCGGTTTATGTTAGTTAATTTGTAAACCAGTGCAGGTTGAGTATTTTCAAGTGACGAAGTAAACCCAGAATCAGAGTTTGAGCAATACCCAAATAAACCGATTCCCAAAATCAGTGTTTATATATATCTATATAATTCGATTATTCCTTACTTTCAAAAACAAAATATTCATTACATAGTTTAGGAAATTAGCGCAATACATATAAGATTCAATATGAGAATTCTAGAATTTGACACATCAAATGCTCGTCAATGAACCTCTGAGCACGTCGGTACAACGTCGTGTATTCTTTGTGGTGAATGAACTTTCTTTCCCGATACGAATTCTCCATAGCCGTTGAAACGTTCCAGCTGAAATTCAATGAATTCTTATATGTTAGTATGTGAACTAGTGTAGTTGACATAGGTATAAAAATGATCGCATTACTCACTTTTTCCCTAAGAGGAGCTCGTGGATGATAGTGGTACACCATATTTATAAGTATTACGTACTCTCGTATTGCCCCTTTAATGTATTGGAATCGAAATGCAAAGTCTCTCCATTTGCGGTTGTTGGGATTCGCGGTACGCCCGTAAAAGAACTCTTTAACTCTCTTCCAAATCATTGAATAGATTTCATTCGGACATTCATGGAACGTATTAGCAAAGGATTTAACGAGACACAAATCTTCAAACGGTTCCCATTCCATTTTCTAGGCTAAGTGTGTGATATGTGAGTGGCTGAAAGAGGTTGTCCTTGTATAGATAAGGACTCAACGACTATTTTTTTCAAATTCAAATCAAACAATCAGATTTTAGGTATGTCCACATAAACCGATTGTGTCCTTACAAAATCATATAAATTGTGCCTCTCAACAATCGGGCTTTTGTAATGCAAATGTAAACCGATTGTCAAAGTTACAGAACTTTACTTCAGAAAAATCGGATTACATATTTATACATGTAAACCGATTTTCAAAGTTACAGAACTTTTCTTCATAAAAATCGGATTACATATTTATACATGTAAACCGATTCTAAAAGTTACAAAACTTTTCTTCTTAGTAATCGGTTTACATATTGGTAGATGAAAACCAATTCTAAAACTGAACCTTTGGGAAACTGTCAGAATCGGTTTACATATAGTTGTATGTAAACCGATTCTGATAGAAAGAATGCTGGAATCCTCCATTTTTTCCACACACACTAAGTCATTCATAAACTGGAAACCAGATTAAGTCATTCATAAACTAGGAGTATCACCAAACATAATTCGACAATAATTTTAAGACAAGGCATAAGTTTTGACTCCATAATTATCCATAGTTAAAGACATAAACATGAATATAACCATTCATTCATGAACATCCCCACCACGACCATGTCCACCGCCACGACCACGTCCACCGCGTCCTCGTTTACTAGGTTGGGCGCTGCTCGATGCACCTTCAGACATCTTTTTGGTAGGGGATCTCTTTCTCTTCTTCTTTGGCTCATCCCCACCACGACCATGTCCACCGCCACGACCACGTCCACCGCGTCCTCGTTTACTAGGTTGGGCGCTGCTCGATGCACCTTCAGACATCTTTTTGGTAGGGGATCTCTTTCTCTTCTTCTTTGGCTCATCCTCCTCCTCCTCCTCCTCCTCATCATCCTCTTCCTGCTCCCCAAACTTTGCACCAGCTTCTACATCTTCGAGACCGTTCAATTAATCAATTAGCTTTTCATTGGCCTTCACATTTTTCCCTTCCCTGATTTCTAACTTTGCCTGGATATCAAGTGTCCGACTCGTCTTCTCTGTTTCAATTTCAAATAACAAACATTCAATAATGCTAAAACCATTAACAAAATCGTAATTGAGTAACAATACGCACCAAGTAATCGAGAGCCGTATCTTTGTCCTCTATCTTGGGCCTCTCATCTACTCGTATCACTCGAGTATGCAAAACTTTGAGGTACCACGGTATGTAACCCGGAATTGCCTCGTCATCTGCTCGACATGGACCATCCAAAGGATATCTGTGAAACGCTCTGTCGTCCCAATAATCACATGATGGTAAAGGCTTGTGAACAATGACAATATCATTATCATATGATTTGGTTTTTGTCTCATTGATGTTGAACATCTTATGCGCCTTTGGGATTTTTTGTACGTAACCGCGTTGTCTTGCGACTCTCGTCGGGTTGTACATTGCATATCCTCTTGGGTGAAACAAAGGCCCACAATATTCATTTTGCTCTTTGCATCCAACCTTCTTTCCTTTTCCTTTAGCCAAATCCTGCTTGTAAGGATCAAATACAACATCCTTCGTCGTCAAGTTGTCTAACTGGCGTCTCAAATTCAGAAAATCCTTTTTTTGTTTCTTCGGCTTACTTATGTAGTTGTACTTGTCTCCATAATGCTCTCCGTCCCATTCCTTGTTCTCAAAAGCCCTTTTAGCAAATATTTGGAAGTGCAAATATATCCACGCCTGCATAAAAGCCATATTCCCTCCGATTTGGTTCCTTTGAGCCCTATAAGCCTTTCTCAACTCCTTCAATGAGTGTGCAAGGATGGCAGTGCCCCAAGAGTATTCGTGCATCTTGCCAAATTGTTGCAATAGATGGATAAAGTTGGCGCTCACACGGGCACCGGAAACGTCGGGGAAGATAATAGCTCCCCGGACATAGAGGACATACGCATTGTCCGTGGCGATGATACGTTGCGGAGTCACCTTTCCCTCAACACGAAGCTTCTTTGTTCCCATGAAGTTGTCCCTCAGCTTCGAGAGATGGAATATCCTCTGCTTTGACTTGTCTACTAACATCTCCTTCTTGGTCTTCTCCTCATCCCATTGGAACACTTTCTTGGTCCACGTATAATCTTGTCCCACTCAAGCTCTTGCGCGTACCCTTTGTGCTTCACGGCTTTACCTTCTATGCTTATCCCGGTAATGAACTTCGCATCATTTGGAGTTATCGTCATTTCTCCAAATGGAAGATGTAAAGTATCCGTTTCCCCATAGTATCTCTCGGCAAAGGCGGAACAAAGAGGTCTGTCGTAACCAAGGTGGTCCAAATTTCGACCGCAAGTACCAACCCCGTAGAATTGACTAGATCGACTATTTTTGGAACTTATCCTTCGGTGGATTCTGGTGCTATAAGTGGTCATTGCCTCATCATACTCACTGACGTTCCTGGCTTCATAAGACGAACGACATCCTTGTGATCTTATAAAACAAAACAACCACGATGGACAATCAAAACACTACACGGATAATAATGTTTACATCACATAACATAAGGTTTAGGTACTTACTATGGTATTGTAAACGACGGAGGCCCAACTGCCTTTGTAACCCCATAATACCTTTCCTCCTTCACCGGGTATCCCTAAAGGTGGATCATCAGTGACGCGAGCAAACATCTTCAGCGGGTCGGGCATGTGGTCACCTTTCTTCTTCTTTGGTCCTTCTTTCTTCTTACCTTTTTCTTGAGCTTCTCCTTCTTGGTCTTGTTGTTGAACTTCTTGTTCTTGCACTTGTTCTTAAACGACTTCTCTTATATCTTCATCACTTCCTTCTCACTTTCTTCTTCATCACTTTCATCCTCAGCTTCTTCTTCATCACTTTCACTCTCATCACTTTCTTCTTCACCACCTTCCTTGCCACCACCTTCCTCACCACCTTTTTCTTCTTCAATTTCTCTATCACCACCTTCTTGTTCAGTAGGTGTTTCAGAATCAGATTCTTCATGTGTTGGTTGCTCCGCTTGAGGTGGTGGGTCATTGATGCTGATCCCTTTGGCTTTACTCCCCGTGGCCCTTCGGTGGGAAGCATTCAAATTTTGACCGCCTTTTGGACGAGGTTCCAAAGGCTTAGGAGTAGCAAGGTCATGTTTCTTCTTATATTTCTTTTCGGCTTGCTTTTGTTGGTTGTCCTTGTTTGGCCTGTAGAATACAGAGTTAAGCGACAAACAACAATGAAATCGAATGAATTTTTTCTAAGTCAAGGTACACAATTGGTTTACACGATACATATATAAAGTCTGATTCCTAACATAATAAATCAAATAATTGGATTTTGTTAAGTGCTAATGTAAACCGATTCTAGAAATCGGTTTACTCGATATACATATAAACACTACACCAAATTCCCGGATTCGTAACAGCCATTCGTAACGGCTTATGGGCCGTTACAAATTTCCCGTTACAAATGGCCGTTACAAAAAATTCGTAGCAGCTGAAGTTACTAATTTTAAAAAAATTAAATAACGAGGCTAAGCCGTTACTAAAATTTTTTTGGGCGTGCCAGTCACACGCTTGGTCACACTAGGTGGTCACACTTTGATATTTTTTCCACCCAAAGCAGAAACAGGCAGAGGATATTTCCTCCCCCTCTTTATCTTACCCATACATCTCGAGTCTCGACTATTCCCCATTCTTCTTCTTCATCTCTTTTTTTTTCTCCGCCTTGTCTCTTTTTTTTTTCTCTTTTGTCGATCAAAGCTTCTTCCATACAAATCTGCAGAGTTCTAATGAGTGTGTCGGTATCCCAACAGAGTGTACATGATATTTGCTTGTCCTATACAAAGAGAGATGGAGAGAATAAGAAATTAGAGTTTCAGTGATAGATGGATCTCAAAAAATTAGGGTTTCAATACACAGAGAAAGTAGTGAAAACGAAGGGGAAAATCAACCGAAGTCTTGAGTATAGAGAAAAGAAAGCGAGAAAAGGATGATTTAGATCTTAATCTTTCGGAGATGGGTTCATTTTTAAATCAAGTTTCGAGCAAAGTTTGTGAGTATTTTATAGAGTGGGTTCGAGTTGAAATTGATGAGGGATTAGAGGATGAGCTGATGCTGCGAATCAATGATGAAGAAAATGGATTTCTGGATTTGAAATTGATTTGGGGGATTTTCAAGTTGTTCAGTGAGTTTGATTTGGTATGGACAAGAAGATTGAGATCGATGGGTTTTACTCGATTTGAGTTTTAACCCCAGTATCCCTAAGAGATTAAATGTTGGTGGATGTTTACTGTGAGAATTCAAGAATTAAAGAAGAAATTGTTTCCGTTGATTTGAGAGATGGTGGTACTGTGTTGATGGGTCCTGTTGGTAATTTAGGTTAGGCGAAGAAAGAGATGATGATACTGATTTTGGTTGTGTTGTGTAATTGAAGATCAGGGATGAAGAAGGATTGTTGTTCATTGTTGTTGTGGTGATGGTGAGTTTGTTTGATGTTGTCAAGTTCAGAGATATAGATGTTCACTGAACAAGAGATGATCTGGTGGTTGTTGGTTGTAACTGAAGTGCTGAGAAGGTTCTGAAATGGAGTCAAAGGAATTGAAGCTAGTGATAGATTGATACAATGAAGAATTAGGGTTTGAGTTTTGAGAAGAAACTGAATGAAGTGTTTTTTGCCGTGACTGAATGGGAGTGTGTTTGAATGTTCATGCTTGCTTCAGATTCAAATGCAGTTGATGTGCTATTGAAGCTGAGAAGAATGGAAAGTTACAACCTGAATGGAATGATGCAATAGAGTTGCAGCTAAGTTATGGCGGTTGAAGCAATGATTATGGCTTGTTTATGAGGTGCTAAGTATGGATTGCAGTTAGGATTATCAGTGTTGGTAGCTCTTTTATTGTTGCAACTGCAGTTTGGTGAAGATTGCAGGAAATGATCGAATGTCAATGAGTTTGGTGGTGTCTTGGTGTGAAGGAAAGCTAGTTATGAAGCAGTCGCATGAGATGGTTAAGTTTCAAATGGTGGTGCTGAGATCCATAAGAACAATGGATTTCTAGATTGTTATAGATGGATGGGAAATCGATGGGTTAAATCTGACTGGAAGAAGGATGAAAACATGGCTGGGGAGTGGAACTTTACTTCCAGTAAATGGGACGGTGATGCTAATGACAAAGGTAATGATATTTTACTCATTCTTTTTGAATCATTTTAATATATGTAATTGTGATGATTGTTAATTTCTCATAGACTTGCTAGATTCCAAAATACTCATGTTAACTCTGATTTGTTTGATTAGGTATCCAAACCAGCAAAGACTACAGATTTTTTGCCATCTCCGCTGCATTCCTGAGTTCAGTAACAAAGGAAAGATATTGTTTTTCCAATTCAATGTTAAACACGAGCAAACGCTTGATTGTGGTGGTGGCTACATGAAGTTGCGCAGTGATGACGTTTACCAGAAGAACTTTTATGGTGACACTCCGTACAGGTAACTAATACTGGTTTGTAACTTTGTGTACAAGTGTTGGTTAAATAAGGTTCTAATATAGTAAATTGACCTAATATTTATTTATGTATTACCAGACACATATTAAAATCTCTAAAATTCCTTATTTGTTTTATCATGTATAGTTCAATTTCTCTATTCACGGTATACCATGTATCGCATCTTCTCCATCATCTGTAGCAGCTAGAGTATAAAAATTCAGATTTCGTACACTGTATTGTTTGATAGAGCCTTGAATGGTTAGCTGAAAAGGCACTTTTTGCAGTAAAAATCCTGGAATGGCAATGCAAATTTGCAAAACCCTAAAACACATCTTTACTTAACTCATAAGTCATAATCTCTTCAGTCGGTCTATCTATGTTAGGTCTTTCCCATGGAAGGTGATGGGAGTTTGGTGTCGGTTGCTAGAATGGGTTTTGGTAGTACTATCTCTGTATTCAAAATCAGCTTTCTAGCCCTTATTATGGATGATAGCTTAAAATGGTAAAGCTCAAGAATCAAGACAAGGCCATTTTAAAAGTAAATTAGCACAAATCTGGTAATTGGTAATTTAAAATTTTGAACGATAACTGAAAAGTATTACTTGACTCTCAGACTTTTGTACTGAATTCAGAGAAACCACACTCCCCCTCTGTCTCTCTCTCAAACCCTCAGAAAACCCATCACATATCTCTGTTTCCTATCTCACAAAACTAATCATGTGTAGACTCACTAAAGTTCATCGACCACTGTTTCAAGTAGTGAATGCAAATCAGACCAACCATACCTACTTTCTTGTTTCATATCTTGGTTTGGGCATTACAGGTGTTGCTTTGAATGGAATTTGGACTAATTTTAAGTATCAATTGACTACATTTATTATATATAGTTAATGAAAAGTGGGATCCCAAGCATGACGCACGCCATGTTACAGAATAAGGATGCAGAGATATGCCTTTGGTAAGTGTATCTATCTATCTATCTCTCTGTACGAATTTTGTTTATCTTATATATAAAAAGCCCGACATTGATTTCTTCTCACAGGTGAGTTTGAGGTATCATTGCAGACTATGGACTGCTTTTGATGGTTCTTGTTTGGACAGCTATTCAATACATCCCAGCCAATAATGTTCCACATGGTATCATTTGGTAGTGCACGATAATAGTAACACCTGAATATACTAGATAGGTGTAGAATACACCGTATTTAATATCTAGTATTTATGCTTTCTTTGCGAGTTTTCTTGTAAATTATGTATCTTATGTGTGTTTTTGAGTTTTATAGGTGCAATGGAGCCACACGGAGGAAAAGAAGCGGAAATCATCTCAATTGGAGCTAAAGGGCATAATTGTCACTTCAAAGCAATAGCGGACACTATCTGGAGCTGAGCCATGGTTAAGGGGTGCAAATCAAGATGGCCCTTATCTAATGAGGGGTGCCTAAAGTCAATGTAGTTACCCCTTATCTATCTTACCCGAGTGGCTTTATCCCTTTTCATTCTCTTACACAATTCAATGAGAAATCATTTCTCATGATTCGACCTGAAATCGAGAGAAAATGGAGGCACCTGAAACTAAGAGAAGAGAGGAAAGAAAGGGAGATGGCTGCAGATTCAAACAAGTGAGTGATGATGGAGGAGTATATTTGTATCTTCTGCTCATTAAAAGTTTAAACTCGATTCGAGTTATTAAGAAATTCACAGAAGAGAAATAGATCGAATCGAGATTCACTGGGAGATAATGGTTGAATGAGTTCAAGAGAAGAAGGTGTTGCCGCTCGAACCAGAGAAGAAGGAGGATTGATTGATAGTTAATGGCTCAGCCGAAAACCCAAGTTGAATCAAGCGGGAGAGATTGATGGTTCGAATCACAAGTGAGGGTTTCAGTGATGAATTGGGAGAAGCTAATGTTTGATTTTACGAAATACAAAGGTCAGGTTGACTTGATTTGGCGAGCTTGTGGTGAAGAGTTTGATGATGTCTATATCCCAGAGATGAATTTATGACAGGGTCTGTGACAAATTAAATTGAGGGTTCAATAGTAAGGGTTAATTTGAATCTGAGCCGATGGAGATGATTATGTGTTGTTCAGATGGCTCTGGTTGTGCAAAGAGCAGGTTGCAGCTGGTGGTTACGGGAGGAGAAGAGGCTGTGACATTAGGAGTGAGTGAGATAATGTTTCAAATTGTGTTGCATAGAAGTGAATAGTTTTGTGTTGCCCTGAGCTGCAATCGAAGTGCAATGAATGGGAGAAGTGGGCTAGCTGCAGGTTGAGGAATTTAAATGGTTGTGGATGGTGGTCTTTGTGGGTTAATCGAATTGGTGCCGCAATTGTTATTGAAATTGCGAGGCGGCAAATGGGAGGTGGAGCTGAAATCTGCGAGGGCTAGTTGCGGTGGTGATCTTTGGTGAGCTGAAATGCTGTGTGTGTAGCCGCAGGTGGAGATAAAACTGAGCCAAGCAAGGAAACTGTGGCAGTTGCAGGTACATGAGCTGGTAATGCAGAGATGGAGGTGCCTTGGCATGGGATTGTTATGTATGAGATGCTGCCATATGAACCTGTTGTTGAGATGCAGTAAGCAGACTATGGAGTTACAAAAGTGTTAAAGGAGCTTGAATTGAGATGATGGTGCCCTGGCTGATGCCAGAGTGATGAAAAGGGTATTTTGTGGAGTAGCTGGTGGTGGTCTGAGCTTATGGCTGAAGCTATAGAGTGCTTGCAGATGGGGCTATTGGTGGTACTCAGGTGGAGCTACTATGTGGCTGGCTAGGCAAAGATGGAGTTTGTTGTGTCTTTGCCGTTTTGGTAATGGAAGTGAATGAAATTGAGCTGCAATACTGGTGATTGCAGGTGGAGCTGAAGAATGCAGTTAAGTAGGTGATGGTGAAGCCAAGGCAGCCATGCATTAATGACAAGGATGGTGAAGCTAAGATGCTGTCACAGGCAAGCTGAAATTGAGCTAAGATAGAGCATACAGGGCTGCTTCAGTGATGGTTTGAGATTGCAGGTGGTTGAGACATGGCGTAAGAGAAGCTGTGACTGGAGATTGTATGAAATGCTATTGAGATGACAGGAGTACATGGAGATGCTGCTTATGGAGTTGCTGGAGCTGTTTGTTGAGCTCAAGCTGAGCTGGAATCCTACAGAAAAGGGAAGGAGCATGTGGCGCTGGCTCGTGAACCGAGTCGTAGCTCGAGCTAGTAAATGACATTGTGTTGGTGCTTGGCTCGATAGAGAAGGGAGTGATAAGAATTGCAGTGCAGCAGCAGTTGAGGACTGTGGTTGAAGCTGTGAAGGCCTGGGAGCAGCTGCATTTGCAAACAGCTATAGTAGAAGAAGCAGAATGGTGAAATGGATGGTTGCAGTCTCAATGGTGTGGTGAGTCTTTGGTTTGTTTGGTGTTTGTGTGGCCTGTGGTGATGCTATGATGGTGCAGGTGCGGTGCAAGACCCAGATGAAATTGTTTATGGGTACTGAGTTTTTGGCAGGGAATTGATGGTGATGGCTTGGAGTAGGAACAGAGTGAAAGAATGTTGCAGGAGATGCTGAAAAGATGTAGTGGAAGTTGCAGAAACAGGAAAGCACAGCCATCTGGGCTGTGCACAGAAAGTGCACAAAAGCAACAAATCTGGCCTGGGCAAGTAGCCTGGCTAAGACCAGTCAGCCGAGTTAGCTAGCTGACTCGGTTCTGACTCAGTGCCTGACCCACCTGACAACTCATATGACTCGGTCTACGTTGACCTGATCCAACCCAGTTGACCCGGCCGTTCTGACCCGTTGACCCGGTGGCCGGTTTGACTTTGCCGGCCACCTGAAATATTTTCCGGTGACTATTCCTGGATTCCGCCATAATCCCGGTTTTCCAAGCGAGCGTTTTTGGGACATAATTTTTACACGGGTTTCTCTCCATGGTGGGCCGGGTGAATTTCCAACTAATGGACTTTGAAGACAAAACCTAGTTTTGGAAGGAGTGGAGCTATATAAAGAGAAGACTTTTATTATCTAGGGGATATCTTTTCTATCTATAAGACGTTTTATTATTATCTCTTCTACTTTATTCTAGGGTTTAGACCATGAGACTTTTCTCTTTCTTCTTGTGATGAACTCCTTGAATATGAGTACCTAATTCTATTATTGGTTATGGAATAGTTGGATTTCACAAAGCATGATTCTTTGATTCAATATATTAGTTTTGTCTCATATCTATCGTTTGCAATTCTCTGAAAATATTGTTTTATGATTGATTGATTGTTTTGTCAAGTTGCAAATTGGTAGAACTTCTAATCACATCTATTGCTAGTTTAGGGTTTATTATACGCAAAAGTGATATTCCTTGAATACAAGTAGCATAATATGATTATGGTTTGTAGTGATATATTCTTATGATCATATGTGAATCGTAACCTTTGTTAAATTGAATTAGTGCGCTTTCCACGTTCAATTGCCTTTATTGGCCTGATTTCATAGAACTTAACGCATCTAGGGAATTAAACTTGATTAGTGCTTTTACACGTTAGGTTGTTCCTTTAGGTAGAATTCATATTCGCATCTTTTAATGTGTTTGTTGATGACATGAGGAGATTTGCGGGATATTCTTGCGATCAAGGTATTCTAGGGTCTTTGATAAAAGTTGAGATTAAAAATCAATTCTAGTTATTGTGAAAAGCATGTTAGTGAATGAAAACGAAATCCTTAACCAATATCTCTTCTATCTTATTTGTTTGCTTATTTGTTTCTTTGTTTTTATATTTATTTTATTATAATCAGAAAACTCCCGGTGATTACTATAGGAAACCATAACAATTTGACAACCTAGACCTCTCTGTGGGATCGATCCTTTCTTGCCCTTGCTATATTTATATTTTGAGTAGTAAGAAAGTGTAATTATATTTGTGTCGCTTACGACAGCGATCATATACTAATACTTGACTTGACTTCTAGTTCTAAAATGTTTAATAAATTCTCACATTGTTCTGTTGTTGCTCTGCTTCCTGACTTCTTAGTTTCAGCCATTGTTGCTGAGTTTAATGGTCGAGATATTTTTGGTGTGGTACGTGTGGCCCAATTAAGTGAGCTTGGAATTAGCAAGATTCGAAGCAAACTTCAGTGGATTGTCAACTAGAAAACATGGATGGACTATAATGAGTATGGGGATTTGACTAGAAAAGCGGAAAGTACTAGGGAAGTGTTAAATTCAATCCAATAAAAACAACTGGAAAGGTTTTCCCCTGAATTTTTTAATAGTAATGTACTAATATTTCCTAGCAAGACGAAATGCATAAAAACTAAAAATGCTAAAATTGAAAGACACTAAATTTAGGTTCACTTAACACCCCAGGTGTGAACTGTGGTTACCAGGCTCTCTTTTTAACCAAGCCTTACGCTACTAGGCACAATTTAATAGTGAGCCTTGGTCATTTTAATAATGAGCATAGTACTAAGCGTAGTTTCAAACAACTACGCTGGCAGAATTTGACTATCGCCAGAATAGATTGGCCAATTTAGCATAATGATTTGACTCTTAGCTATGTTTTACGCTCTTCACTACGGGTCAAAGTTAAGATATTTTTTTTTTGTTTTGTAACTCTACTCTACATTGTGAAATGACCATATATAATGTCTACAACTAGGGTTGTGTTGAAGATTCTACATGAAGACCAAACTATTATATAACATAAAAAGTGTATTCAGCTAAATAATGCTTATTGGAAATTCTAGTAATTTTATTTTGTTTTATTTTTATTCATCTTGACTTGGACAGAACTCAGTGGAGCTAGGCTAATTAAACACAGGCAAGATGTACAGAATGAATTTCATGAGGAGATACAACATTCATTAACTCTGCATCAGATTCATTGATTCAGGTCGAAGGAAAACCTTAAGCATCACACTCCCTATCCCTGTTAGACCACGGTATGATGTCACCTTCCCATCGAATTTATTAGCAAATCCACAACGTGCATCTACTGTCACTCCCAGCCCAAAATCACAACCATAAATATAAATCTAGGTGAATTTCCCATCAGTACGGTAGCATTATCTAACAAAGGCCCCATCTTAAGTATATATGGTTGGGTTTGGATGAGAAGGTGCATGTTTCTGAAAGAGAAGACCATCTTGAATGTAATGTAAATTGAAAAGTGGCAGATCCCATGGAGTCAAATAGCGTGGTTTCTTCGACTCTTCTAAAACTTGGTATGGTTTGATGGTGCACTTTGAGATTTGCAGAACATCTTTTTTACTAGTTTGTGGATTCATTTGGTAACTTACAGAAATTGGCAGAATCTGAAAAGGTGGAGTGGGATGAAAGATTTCTTTGTGACTGTTAGACTGATCTTCTCTATATATGTTGAATGTCGTTATGACTAATGTAATAGACATATCCCAAAGACTTTCTATTAAGTGTTCTTGGGACGTTGTAGTTTTACTAATAATAACAAGGATTTTGTTCCGAATCGATAATTATTAAGAGAGAATTTCTTTTAATATCATCAAGAGATTAGTGGATGGCTAAAACCATTTTTCTTTTGATTCAGGTGGTTACACCTTGCCAGTTCGAGCAGCATGAAGGTGGTGTAAAGGAACACCCTGAGGAGTATATTTACTTGGAGAATGGTAGCAGCTTTAAAAAAGAGTATTGGGTTTGTTGAAGGATATACCCTTGGAGAAGCTGAAGGCAACAATTCAAAGTGCAATTTCCAATGCACACGTGAAAAACACAAGTACCTTTATGTATTATAAAGGTGAGCTTCAGGTCACAAGTGTTACTCCATTTTAAGATTTCCACTTAGAGCGTCATACTGAAAATTCGATACTCTAATTATCTGTAGGACCTCTTTCTGGAACCAAAAGGGTTGTGCAAGCATGCAATAAATTCCTGGAAGCCAGGAGATCTTGTGCAATCCCAGCTCGTAAAACTAGTTATGATACTTAAACATGAGAGGTATGATACTGCTCGGATATCCTTCAACAAACAGTTTTATTCGGATATCCTTCAACAAACAGATTTATTGTTTTCTAAAACGAATAAAAGTATTCAAGTTTTGTAGGCGATAAAGTTTGTATTTGTATGTATTCCTTTAGAAAGTTTCTTTGAGAAATTTGGTACTTAGAGAAATTTCAGTTCTTTGTTATATGTTCAGTTTCTTTGTTATATGAACACGAGATGAATTGAATGAATGTGATTATGCATAGAATGAAAAAATTGTTGTTGAGTATGGTCATGAATGTATTGAATTTAGAATTCCAGCTTATTTCCGGCAGAAAAATTACTGCCGGTCAGGTCAAGGCTGACCGGTAGTAATTTTTTTGTTGTTACAAAAAAGTTCGTAACGGCTCTAAGCTGTTACAACAGCTTTGTTGTAAAAAAATTCGTGAACGACCCGAGTACATGTTACCACGTGGCAAATTAAGTAACGGCTCTTGCACATTCGAAAGCCGTTACAAAAAAAATTAAAACGGCCACAAAGCCGTTACAAAAAAATATAACACCCACTTTTGCAACAAAGTAGGGCCGTTACAACCCGTTTTAGTAACGGCCTGGTTCTGTTTCTAATCCCAGAATTTGGTGTAGTGAAAGTTCGATTCTAAACTACACAATCGGTTTTTGTGAAGACATATGTAATCTGATTCCAACAAAATAAAGATCCAGGAATATTGGCTATAACAATCGGGCGATTTATACATTAACGTTCACCGATTCCTTTTCACCTGCAGAACAATCGGTTTATAAGTTTCAGAACATAATCCGTTTCTAACAAGCATCGGTTTACTTCGTCATTAACGTAACCCGATTTTGTGAACACTGAAATTTTTTGATTTCAAAATTCTCGATTTCTAACCTAATGCATGTTACTAAAACCTAGTTTAGAGGATTGGGTTGACAGAAAAGTACCTGATTCGACCCATTTCTTCCTCTTGTGCGATACAAGATGCTTCGGATTGTTCTTGCACTTCCTTCGTTCTATTTCAAATCTCTTCAACAAGTCCGGGATTGTCGGCACTAGATTGATTCCTGTTAGTAGCATACTTAGTTCTTGGTTTCGACATTTTATAGAAGAAATAAACGATTAATCGTTTTTGAATCGTCGATCATCGACGATTTTTGGTTTCAAAAAAATAAAAAAAAAGAGGAAGTAGAGGAGATGAAGAATCGTTTTTAGGTTAGAAATGAAAACTGATTTTTGTTAGTTAGGTTTATTAAGGATTGATGGGGTAATTTAGTAATATTAATATTTTTTGAGGGTAATTTTGGTAGTTTACATAAATATTAGACACCCCTTATCCTTGTGTATTAGGTAGATGAAGTAATCTATAGGCCCCAATTAAGTGGCATATGCCCCAATTTAGCCAGGCTAACTAAAGTCTATTATTCAAGAGCAATTTGTTTTCGATTCCACAGATAAATAAGACTTTTCAACTCATTTATAATGATGGTTTAATATCTACCATTTTTGTTTGCATGGTGTTGTTACTTTTTTTTCCACATCGTGGCCCATGCCGCACAAACAACAAACACTAGTAGAAAAATCAATATTGGTGACATTTCAGAACTGTCACCGAATCAATTTTATGACGGTTTTAGTGAAAATTGAAAGTGTCACCAAAGCCAGTGTCACCGTAGGGTCATTTTATGATGACGGTTCTGAAATGTCACATAACCGTCACAACTAACCTTCAAAACTGACATTTGATATATAGAACCGTCATCGTAAGATACAACCGCAACGTCTTTTAACAAAAACCGCCACCTTAACCGGAGTTACGGTGGCGCGTTTTCCCAAGTAAATGTTATAGAATCTCTCTAAAACTGTAATAGGATGTTGAAAAGCGTCAGCATAAGAAACATCTGCTAACGTTTTTTTCCTGTAAACGCCATTTAATAGTCTTTGGGTAACGATTTTTCCCTGCAAAGCGTCATCACATGACCATTACTCAAGTGCTAGCGATATTATAGTCGACCATTTCCAAGCAGAAATCAAATATGAAACCAAACAAAAACCATACTAAACTTGTATATCATTTATTGAATTCAATTTACAATATCATTTAAAAGTAAAAATACATCTTATCCTCACCAATTCCCAACATTTGGAAAAATCACATTCTTTAAACATAAAATTTTTATGCACTGTAATTTTGGACGTCTCTGATCAAGTAGACATGATTGATGCATCACAAGCAAACCCGGAACCATAGGAGCTAGAAGTTGATTCAACAAAGTCAAGATGTTCATCACTTCGCAAAATGGATAAAAACCGCCAAATTTGTCGATAAGATCAATAACCATCAAATTTACTCTTAGTCATAGAAAGACTATCATTTACTTAGTTTTCCTTTGAACAACAAATTGAAATGTAAACTTGAAATTATGCTCACACTCACAAATATTGCTCCAATTTAAAGTTAATGCTCTTTGAGCAGTGGGACTTAAGCCTGTGATCGACATACTACCTGAAAAATAGAGAGTAACATATGTAACCATAATTTTGTTGCTAGTTCGGTACATACCAGTCTGCGAATAACAATGCAATGTTTCAAATGGAAAGTATAAAAGAATCCTAGAAAGCTTTTAAATGCTCATGTATTTCACATGGGGTAGACGTAAATGTCAAGGCTACTGCTTAAAATTGTATATAATAAGTTCAAAAAATATTTCGAAAGTAAAAGCTTAACAGTAACTAATAAGCTAGTTGGAAACATCAACAATAGTGGGCACTAGCACGAGCCTAGGGTGTCAATATATATAGGTGTGGCCTTCTATTTTCCCCTCATAGGTGAGGTTATTTGGGTACTACTCCAGCTTAATCATTTGTGCACTAAGATTCAAGTAAACCCTTTTTTACATGGCCCTTCTCATTTCCACTCTCTAGCTGCACATGCATTAGCAAGTTTTAAATGATTATTATAAGTGTGTATATAACCGAGTTCATATATTGTACACCTTAGTCCTTTATAAATCAGTGCATAAATTATATATAAGAGAAACTAATTAAGCAATTAAAGTGATTAAAGAATCCCTAGCTATATTCTAAAATTTATGAAGGAGCATACCGTCACAATAGAATACTGTCACAATAGAATAGTTAGCAATCTGACAAAAATAAAATCTTATTTGAATAGAGTAAAGTGGATAACCTTGTTCGTTGTACATCAATTCTAAGTCTTTGGATCAGAACTGATTTGGCGTTCGAGGCCTGCTTATTATATTGTTCATTTGACATCCAAGCCGGCTTGGGAAGAAGACTGCAATTGATTAGATCTTGCTTCCATGGCCCTGAAACATCAACGAAGACCCGATATAATAGAAACTTGCAACAGATCGCGGTTTATCTGCAAGCCTTAGTTGAGATCAGGTTGATGGAGATGTATTGAGAGTGATGAGATTGCGAACACCGGAACATATTCATTCAAAGATAAAAAAGATAAAAAAATTTAAAAAAAATCAAGAAAAGCGATCAATAGCTAACCATCATCATACAACAGAGATTCGCTGACCCAATTAAGTCTTCAATAATACATGAGTAAATCTAATGATACCCGTTAGTCTTTTGGCAGAGAAAGTGAGGAAGAAGAGGAGAGAGCCATAGCGGCGGTGAATTAGAAGATTGAGTTAGGGTTGTTTTTTTGTACATATAATATAATTATATCTTTTGATGGCGATCTCGGGGATGATCTAAGGGTTCCGGATACTTACTTGTACGTGCGTTTTCGCACGCTCTCTTATATCTTTGTACAACTTTTACCAGTATTGATTTTCATCTACTCCGGATTAATGTGGATTAATACAGTATAAACATCAAGAAAATTAAGAAAATAAAATATATTTTGAGGATAAACTTTTTCCTTGGCATCGATATAAGATTTCACCACTAAGCTAGCTTGACAGTTCATTAAGAAACTGCAGTGATAAGAGAATATACGCGACAACTGGTAAATGTCATTGTATGATATTCTATTGTAACAGTTTTCAGCTGCACCGTCCGCAGTAAATCATTTCGCGGATTTTTGCAACCATCATAGTTTAATGCACCAATTAATGACGGTTGTTTCTGGTTACCGTCACATAAATTTTATCAGCAATGTACAGTGACGCTTTTCACTAAAACTGTCATGAAATAAAATTTTAAACCGTCACCGAATCCCACATTTGGCCTAGTGAAACATGTGCTTTAACTTTATCTATCTTTTTAATATTGATATCTGATCTGCCACTATTTCATAACGGTACATCTTTACGAGTCTTGAATTTAAATGCCAAAAGTCTTACGATCAATGATATTTCAAATCTAGATACAACTCTCCAGAGGTTATAGCGAAGGAATAATATTGAGGGATACATGTAAGCTATACGTAACATAATTCTTAGATTGAGTTTTATTGTTACCTCCAAAAGGACACCAATTCATATAATGCTGAAAATAACATGAGTTCGAAACTTGTCACCAAAAAATATTATATCGATCACCTAACTAAAAGCTTTTGTCATAATGCAATTTATTTTTGAACTCTACGGGTAAACTAAACTTTTCACCTCATATATAATATAGTTTCATCTCTACCTTTTTTTTTTTTCGCATAGTTTTTGTTATTGTTTTTACCCTGTACTTCCCTACATATATATCAAGGCGGTTCTTAAACTTTTTCTTTCTTTGCTATTGATCTGATATTTGTTTGATGGCGTGGAAACTTTTTCTTGAATCTAAAATTCTCGAGTCTTATCAGTTATATTCATTTTGAGTCTAAATTCAATAATGTCCCCAAAAAGTTTCAAAAAAAATAAGAAATATAGAGTTTTCCCTTGGCGCGTGTAGGCTTTAGGTACCATAACTGTGACAGACCGAAAAATTCCGACTAACGCGCCAACCATAACTCCCCGAAGTGCCACTCTCACGTTAGAATCCATGCCTAAAAACTAGTCCGATGCATGTTTATTTTCCGTTGCAAGCATGCTTGGTAAGCATGATACCTTGAACTTAGCTTCCACACTATTCCAACTTATTACAGAACAAGGGTATAAAGCATTGACGAATATGGACTATGCATCTTACATGCATCACTGGCGTTTGAGCCCTTTCTTGGTATAAAACATGCCTTGAACTTGCGCACAAGCCATTGTAGGCCTATTTCCATATCTTTACTTAGCGTAGGCGTTGCTGAAAGAATTCACTTGTCTTGCTCGTGCCAAGGGTACATCAGTCAGGCTCATGTCGTAACTTTCTTAGGCTTATGCAAGCTCCACTAACTTGCATACCGATATAACTTACTTTCCTAGCCATATCCAATACGCCATTGGTGTATGCCTACGTCAAAAGACTTAATAGGAAGTATGAGCATCCAAGGAATGGAATGCAACTCGCCTTATCAAGTTTGGACACAATCATCTCTTGCATCACAATACCGAGCCAGCGACATGGCATAATAATGTCTAAGCATCAAATTCCCTATTTGCAAGGTTACGTAGTTATAAATGAGGCTTAAGCATCATTTATGCTCTTCCGGTTAAGCCATGAAGCTTACTTAGTGCACAGTTCCGCATATGCACCTCAACCAAGTACCCCTCCCTATATATGTCTTAAAGACATTTTTACAACTTAAACCGACAGACCACTTTTACCTTCACTAAGTTCACATGTTTTAGGTGCTTGGCCATTGCCATGTAATTCTGAATAACTGGCAATAATTGTTGTGTTTCTGTTCTGGCCCATAAGCCAACTTCTATATTAGGCAATATTAACTCGACGCATATTACACAACTGTTGTACGATATTGGATCTAGGCCAATAACCTGCATAATACGTTAAGGTACCGCAACAACGTTCAAGGCCATCCACCCAACTGGCCTTATGCATCATTTAGCTAGCAACATGACATACGCCCTTGGCCAATATATTAAATTAGGCTAGTCCCATTGGAGGAATCCAATCATCCATGGTCCACAAACCTTCAGGCCCACATCTTTTTCCAGATGAAAAGCCTCTAAAAAAACTGTTTCCTCTCTTTCACCACTTCTTCATTCATTCATTCATTCATTTTTTTTCCTCACTTTCAACCACCACCACCACCACCACCATCATCTGCTGTTCTTCTTCTTCTTAGCATCTTCTGGATTTCAAGAGATGGTGTCGTATATAGGATTGTTTTTGTATGGAGTTGGAGGTATAATGGTAGCGGAAGTAGCATTATTAGTAGCATTTTTTCAAGAGAAATTATACCAGTTTTCCCTGGACTAACTAAATCATATCTAATTACACCTTCCCGTCTTCGTCTTGGTTATGAAGATGTTTGGTTAGCTTCTTCTGATGGTGTTCGTCTTCATGCTTGGTTCATCAAACTCTTCCCTGATTGCAGAGGTAAACAATTCAAACCCTAATTTATCGATCTGATCGAGTTTTGTTGTGTATTTTGTTGTAGTTGATATAAATTGGTATTTTAGGGTTTATGATTATTTTCTGTGTGTATTGAAATTGGAAATTTAGGTTTGTTTTCTGGAAAAATGAAATTTAATGAATCTGAGAGTAGGATGAGAAGTAACAGAATGAGATAATTAGGGTAATTCGTATGGGTAAATATGGCGTGAGTTTGGGAATGAGGAGGAATTGGTTCGTTTAGTAGGGGATACATTTGAAAATGTAGTTGTCTTAGTGTAATGACTTTGGATGAGTAACTAAACATAGCTGAAGAGTCAATGCAAGGGTAAAATGTAGCTGTATAACTACGGAAATTTTGGTTAGGGGAAATTCTGGTAATGAAATGAAATGTAGTGTGATATTTATGAGAATCAGTCCATTTAGTAGTCCATGACAACACTCACTAGGTTGCAGGGTAACCATTACACTTAGATGGTTTAGACTTCAAAATGAATCTTAAGTCTAGCGGTTTTGGTGCGACTTTGTCAGTGTTATCATGGGGTACTGCTCAACAATATGTAGTGAAGCTGAGAGTGTGATGAGAAATTAACTCTATCTAAGAATAAGATTATTAGGGTATTCATTTTGACCATCATTTGTGTTTGATAATATGTGGTAAAAATCTTCCAGAAAATTAAACTGTAATTTCATGAAATCTTAGGTGCTAGAGGGAAAAGTAAAATCAGATTCCTACTGTTTCTCTAAGCTATCTTGCTATTGTTTGATGAGGATCTAACCAAATCCAATCGAAAGCTTTACATCGTTACTTTGTAATTTGCTTGTCATTAAATGCAGAGATAAAGCACTCAAACACCATTGTGCTACCTTTATGCTCTAAAATTCGCTATTTTCTCCTCTCCTTTGACTGCAGGCTGCAGCTCTGATATTAGAGAATACTTTCACTTCAAACCTGGATATGGCCGAATTCTATTACCCTTCCTAAAGTGATTCATTGGAGGCAGTAATGCAAAAGGTCCATGGATTCTCAATTGTGTAGTACATTTAACCTTCTTCATGGAGTACAGCGGATACTGTTGGCCAGGTGAGACTATCTAATAAAAATGCTTGCACTCAGATCCTGTGGTACCATAAATTATATCAAAATATCTCTCTTTCTCACACCGCTGTTTTCCATACTTCCTTTCGTGCAGGTCACTTCTTATCATATATGGTTCTGAAAGTTGTATTTATTCAGGTCAAACAACCCATCCTATTCTTATCTGGATTGCAAGAGATGAGATGGCTCCTCCATCTCATATGAAGATGCTATATGTGAAAGCAGCCACACGTAGTTAGAATTGTATTTTTGTTGAATTCCCAATTGGTATGCATATGGACACTTGGGTGTCTTTTGGAGATCTCTACAGTGCGGCAGTTCTTGGACCAAACGCCTCTGGGAAGAAGCAAGATATTACGCGCCAGAGTGAAAATGGTAATTTCTAATTTTTATTCTCAACTGATAATTAAATGCTCCACAGTTATTGATTTTCTTAAAACATTATCCTTATATTGATTGTTATTGTGACTATTATACCATTATGTTTTTCTTATTTGGCCTCTATGTCATTGATGTATAGATCTGGGGTAAGGCACCCTTTGGGACACCTAGGCCCAAGGAGAAGGCCAGATAATGACATGACCTCATTTGTATATATATAAGTTCGTTTAGTTGGGAGAAATTGTATTAATGATGATATTTATGAGAAAGAATCAGTGAGTTTTGGTGCCATGCACTCGACCTCATGACAACTCCCACTAGGTTGCTCGGTAACTATTACACTTAGATGGTTTAGACTTCAAAATGAATCTTAAATATAGTGGTTTTGGTGCGAGCCCGTGAATGTTACCAGGAGGCACTACTCAACAATATGTAACCAATAACTTTAGTGGCCAGCTTCTAAAAGAAAAATGCATTAGAAGGCGAGGAGTATCTATGAGGTCAGTCAATGTGGTTGTAATCATTTTGCGCGTAACTCGAAGTCTAAATCCGATACTTTCCTTTCTTTGCTTTTGCAATATGGACAAAAGGAACGCACAATAGAGCTGTTTTCGGCAGTGAAGCTGAGAGTGCGATGAGTAACCAACTCTATCTAAGAATTAGAATAGTAAGCTATTTCGTAGGATAGTTCGGATAATGGCATAACTTTTAAGTGTCTGAGATAGGAATCCCATATGTTTAATAATAAGAGCATTATTCCTTTATATATCTGGGTGAGTACTTTTCCATTTGCATTTTAGTTGAATTGCAAAATTGATTATAATTGAAAGTTTGATAGTTTATGGATTTAGAGTGTGGCCTTGTTTGACGGATTGAAAAGATTGAAACACTAAGAGATGTTTGTTTTTCTTGCTGCAGGTCCTACCATTATTTTTTTTTCAACAAAATCCTGGCAGTATCCTAATGCTTCTGGCTGTATAACAAATGATGCTAGGGTATGTGTTTTGTTTATTCTTCTTATTTTGCATGCTTAAATGAATTCAATATCTTTTTGATGGCCTTCACTGTTACTCTTCAGATGTTGCTCATTGTCTTGAGATGGTGTGTATAATGTTGCAGAAATTGCAGTGCAATGTGTTTATGCTTTCCACAGAGGGTATGCATCTACCTTCATTTTTATGGCTTTTGTCGTTCTGTTTTTAAGTGTGTGATTATAGACTCACTGCGTTGAAAATCTTAAAACCTCGTTATTACTTTTTTTATCCGTAGATGTGGGGCAAATGATGGTTACCTTTCCCAAACATGGTATAATAGAGATGCTCAAGCTGCATTGGAACATCTTGCTCAGACAACCGACATCAACACATCAAGAATAGTTGTTTCTGGTAGGTCACTTGGGGGGTGCAGTTGGTTCAGTGCTCACCCAAAACAATTCTGATAAGGTATATATGTTCCAGTAAACTGCTCATATTTTATTTTTTCTGTGTTGAGTATAGCTAATTAGCCTTAATTGCATGGAATTACTTGGCAAACAAAACTCACCAAGAACAATGCAAATATGTGCTACTTGAATTATTATTATATACTGTATTAAAAAAATTAGAAAATGAAACAATTGACTCATATATAACAACCATAAGGGTTATACAAAAAGAAAGCATATATTATTATTAAGGGTTTACTTTTATCATCTTTACTTATACAAAATTTTGGGTCTAGGCTAGCTAGTAATGACTGGAACGACTAAGTGGCTCCATATCTTGATACAATCACTTTTTTTGAACTTCTCGTTTTTTAAGAAAGGTCAGAGTGTTATATTGTTTTGGCAGATAAATCTTTTGTGAGTTACGTTACGATAACAGATCTTGTATATATACAGTTTATGTTTACATTAAGTTCATTTTGATCATCATCTGTGGTTGACAATATGTGGTTTGACTCTTCCAGAATATTAAATTGTAATTTTATGAATTCTTTGGTGCTGAAGTGAAAAGTAAAAACTGATTCATAATTTCATACTGTTTCTCTATGCTTTCTTGCTATTGTATGATGATGATCTAACCACATGCAGTTGAAAGCTGTACATTGTTACTTCGTAGTTTACTTGTCATTAAATGCAGACTGCAGAGATAAAGCACGCAAATACCTCTGTGCTACTTTTATACTCCAACATTCACTATTTTCTTCTCTCCTTTGGCTGCAGGTTGCAGTTGCGATATTAGAGAATACTTTCACTTCCATCCTGGATATGGCAGGAGTTCTATACCCTTCCTAAAGTGGTTCATTGGAGGCAGTAGTGCAAAAGGTTGAAGGATTCTCAACTGTGTCGTACGTTCTCCTTGGAGTACAGTTGATATTGTTGGCCAGGTGAGACTATTTATCGAGAATGCCTGGTCTCTGATCCTATGGTACCATAAACTATAAGATGTGTTAATTCCTCTGAAACTTGTGGTCAAAGTTTCTCTCTCTCTCGCATCCCTTGTTTGGCACTTCCTTTCCTGCAGGTCACTTCTTATTATATATGGTTCTGAAACTTGTGTTTTTACTCAGGTCGAACAGCCCATCCTATTCTTATCTGATTGCAAGACGAGAAGGTTCCTCCATCTCATATGAAGACGCTATATGTGAAAGCAGTAAGAGTTGTATTTTTGTTGAATTCCCAAATGGTTGCATAAGCACACTTGGGTGTTTGGTGGAGATCTCTACTGGAATACAGAGCGGCAGTTCGTGGAACAAAACGCCACCGGGAAGAAGCAAAATACTACGCACCAGAGTGAAAATGGTAATTTTCATTGATTTTTATTCTCAACTGATGATTAAATTTTCCACAGTTATTGATTTTCTTAAAACATAATCATTGCAACCATTTTCTTATATGTATTATTATTGCTACTATCATACTATTATGTTTTTCTGATTAGGCCTCTATGTCGTTGATATACAAGTCTCAGTAAGGCACCCTTTGGGACACCTTGGGCACAAGATAAAGGCCAGATATTGACATGACCATTTTTGTATATGATTAAGCTTCATTTTCACTGAACTTCATTATCTGGAAGAAACATATCAAACTTTAGTTGATGGATTTTCTTTAATATTCTATTGTTTGACGATTTTATTGCTAAATCAGATTATGAGAAAAAATGATGGGCGAGCATTAGACAGATGGAAATTTTGAACTTATCATCCACCCAAATGATTTTTACCTGTATTTTAAATGTTTTTGGAGCTGAAAACTTCGCTTTGGCCTTGGTGCTCAGACTTAGGTTGTCTTTCTCTATTCTGAGTGCTGATTCTTTTCTACGTGGTTTTGGGATTCACTCTTGATATGTACTCAACTATTAGAACATTGTGAACTAAGACCTGCCTAAAACCTCTATCATCGGTGTTTAGTCCCATGTATGAAATAAGAAATTTGTGCTTAGAGTTGCCATTTGGGTCAGCATTTCTATTGCAATCTTTGGAAAGTTCAGTCACCTAGCTGTCGGGTCGATAATGAGTCTTCAGTTTGTTGAATTGTTCGATTTCCATTGAATGCCATGCCCATTATCCTTGATTCCAAACACCCGCTTGACATTTTATTTTGTGAATTACGATATTAATACTCTTTGAGCAAACTAAGGGCCAAAATAGCAGTACTGAATAATCCAATCCGTTTATTTTTCCACCATTAGATTAAAATTATTGACAGTCGACACTGCTTAAGATAACTTAAGTGTATGATTATAGACTCACTGTGTTGAAAATCTTAAAGCCCTGATTACAATTTTAATCCAGAGATATGGGGCAAGTGATGGTTACTCTTCCCAACTTGGTATTACTAGAGATGCTCAAGCTGCTTTGGAACATCTTGCTCACAGAACTGACATCGACACATCAAGAATAGTTGTTTTTGGTAGGTCACTTGGGGGTGCAGTTGGTTCAGTGCTCACCAAAAATAATCCTGATAAGGTATGTTCCAGTAAATTGCTCAAATATGTGCTACTTGAACTGTCGTTACTACTGTATCAAACTGAAATTGTGGTTACTATTAAACTGAACCCTGCTCACTTGAGAACAATCAATCAGAAAAATTATGGCCTGCATATATCTCTTATACTGTTATACTTCAAGAATATACTTATCTCGTATTTCTTAGATATTGTAATCACCTGCAAAACAGATAACTAAAATTTAGAAAATGAATTAATTCATGTCAGCTTCAGAGTAACACGGAGTAATACTATTAATGGTTTACTTTTGTCATCTCATCTGTTACTTATACAAAATTTTAGGTCTAGCTAGTAATGACGGAAATGGCTCCAACCCTAATAAAATATTGTTTGTTTATTTATTTACTTTTATCACTTTCCCGTGTATTATCTTCAACTCAACAATTTCCATGGCGGCAGGCATGCCGCTTTGAGTTTTTCATCAGAACGAAAAAAGAGGAATCGGCGGAAGACAGTGACAGGTTCATGTTCCTCTATCTGGCAGGCAGGTAAGACACTGCGGACGCCATACTTGAAATTGAATGTCTGTTTTGTTCTCTTGTGAAGATGCCGTCTGTATTTTCTGAGGGGTTGTACTTTCTTCTGCTATTCTTGTTCAACGCTCTGTTCCCTCTGTATTCTTCTTATTGGTTCAAGGGTAGTTAAGACCAATTTGTGTTTGATTTGCTTTTTGGTTTAGATCTGAAATATTTCCTTATTTGTGCTAAAACTGGGAAACTGATGCATAAACCGGTCAGTAATGTTCTTTTTGTTTGTGGTGTCTGGCTGGCATCACCGAGTAACATTGGGGTTTGAATCATGGTAACTGCAAAAATTGCCTAATGAATTGAAATCTTTAAAAAGATTTAAATTTTTTTGGAACATATAATTATTCACTTGTGATTTAGATCTAGAATAATAACCCTATTTCGGTGCAAGTTTCCCAGCTACTATGGAATTGTAGACATAATCTGTCATTAATTTTGTTCATAAATTTGTTCACTTTTTATTTACATCCGGAATACTCCATTTTTTGGAGCAAGTTGCCCAACTACCATGGAACCCGCTGGTGACTCAATTCTGTCAGTAATTTTTGTGGATTCTTTGGCGTGTTTAACAACCCAAAAGGTTACCTATTTTTCTCAAACAACTGACCATGATTTTCAAAGTGACAAAATTTATATTTCTCCAATATCACTACATGGAGGCAAATCCCTTAAGAATGGGTTATATTTCAAGTGTACTTTTACATTTTTCATTTTTTAGAGTTATATTTTGTTAGTATAGTCTGGCACCCCATGGTCTTGACTGTATAGTTGGCTGGTGTATTTTGAAAGAGTGTTATGTCTTATCTTAAGGTTTTTTTATACTTGGCTGCCTATATTGAATATTCAAGGTATGGGTCTTTTGTTTAGAGATGAGTATGGTCATGATCATAATTGGTGGCTCATAATGTTTCCTTATTTTGTAACATGAATTTTCTATAGCCTTAAAATTATGCTTTATCATGTTGCAGCACAAGAAACAACACAAAGGGACGTGAATATTTGCAGCTCTTTATCGCACGGCCAGTAGCGTTGTCACATTACTTTTGAAACTCTAAGTTAAGAAAGAGGTATGACCGCTATCCAGCATATCTTCATTGATCAATCTTTGTTTGTCTCAAACGCTAGTATAAACAATTAGGTTGTGCTTGGTAGAGTTTAACTACTAGGTTTGGTAGTTGTTAAAGTGACAGCATGAATTAACTAATTTTAGTTGAGATTTTTGCTTTCTATTCTAGAGGGTTAGATTTTCTTTACTGATTGATTGTCAAAGACATATATTTTAATGAGATTCTGGGTTAAAGGAATTGAGGGGAATCGTAACACACTTACTTCATTAGCAAGCCTGAAACGCTGGATTTCGTTACCCTGCAGACGCAAACCAGGATTCAGGACTTGCGCTAGAAGAGAAAGAACCCACTGCTCAGCTTTTTCTGGGTTCCAGAGTAACCAGCATTGGGAGCAAAAGCGGTCATCGAAGAGATGCCTGTCTCCAAAAAAGATGGTTGTAATATACACAGAAAAGTGGAGACTGGTGTCGCTGTGATGTTTAAGACACTGGTGTCCAAGTGATGGAACTTTGTGGCTTATTATGTGTTGTTTAAGACACTGGTGTCCAGCTGATGTTCAAAAGTTGGCTCCAAAGAAATACTGCTACTAGATAACGGCAAAGGTAGCCTTGTTGTTTTATATTTGCAGTTTGTCCAATGCTTTCTCAGTGAATACTTGTTTGTTGATTGAAAATATAACATATTTTTTTGGATAGGTCTACAGTCACAACCAAGAGACCCTTATCGTGATGATGGTTCAACTAGCATAGGAGCAATAACTAGTGTAGTAAAATCAAAGGCTGGCAAAGGTAGCGTGGTTGTTTTATCCTTGTTGTAGAACATGTAACAGTGTACCATATCAGTGTTACAAAACTGCTCTGTTTTGCTCATTTACAGTGTGGTGTTCTGCACCAGGCTTTCTTGTCATCAAACTTATTTGTTTGCATTATACCTAAACATTTGTGCAAACTGCAGGTGAAAGCAATACTCATCAGGATGATGGTTCAACTGCTGCCTCTGCAGCAGATTTAGGTTGTGATCGTATGGATAGTTCTACCACCTTAATAGGTTTAGCTTGTGCAGGCTCCGGAGGCTCCCGAGTATTAATATTGGGAGACTCGCAAGGCAAAGGTAGCGTCATTGTTGTTTTATCTTTGCAGTTTGTTCATGATTTTGCTCAGTTTTATCCCCCTTGCTAGTTTCCATGTCAACGTTATTTTAAAACTGGGTTCCAGAATATAGAACGACACGCAGACCAAAGTCAACTTTATTTTGCCACGTGTTTAACTATTTTCTTTTACTATGTGACACCTCAAGCAGTTTATAATGACACGTGTTAACAATATAATGACACGTGTTGACAATATATGACACCTCAGGCATTATTTTGTGATGACACTTGTTAACCTTTGCCATGTCTTAACGTTATATGACACGTCGAGGTGACAGAATCGCAAGTCGGTCAATTTGTTTCTCACCTAGGATTTAGTTGTCCTAGTTTTTAGTCTGGTATTGCTAAACTAGGTGATTTCCTTTTCCAGTTCAGCTTTGTTTCCAGTTTGGATGATTTCTGTTTTTGAGTCTTGGTGTTGTTTTAGGAATCATTGAAGCCTATTAAATAATAACAAGGTCTAGCATGATAGAAAATCACATCCACCAAAGTTTTCTTTTTCTGAAACTGGCTAGATTTTTTTCTCACTTTTTGGTTTTTGATTTTTGTTATCAGCTCAACAAGCATCTATGGAGTCTCTTCCGGCAGATATCGTACTAGAAATCCTTTCACGAGTTCCAGCAGAATCTGTTTTTGTGTGCAAATTAGTTTGTAAGAAATGGGTAAATCTCATCCGCGGAAGTAACTTTGCTAATATGCACCTCAGTCGCCTGTTTAACCGTCTCCATGATGATGACGACAGCAATGATAATCTAGCTCCAAAGGTTGAGCCATGTCTCTTTTTTGCTTGTCGCTTTGACAATATTGACCAACACAAAACTTTACTTTACCATGGAGGACAGGTAAGTGACAGGTACATTTATAGTCAAAATCTGAATAGGATCTATCATGCTCCAATGCACACCAACAGTATATCTGATCACTTTGTTGGCTCCTGCAATGGTTTGGTTTGTACATATCAACTCCACGATGCAATTCTAGATCCCATCTACATTTGTAATCCCCTTACCAGGGAATATGTTCATCTTCCTCAACTAGTTGTAAACAAAGAAGACGTTGATCCGGATCTTATATTAAATGGAGAGGTTAACTTAATCTATGATATGGCATGTGGTTTTGGGTATGCTAGGTCAACCAATGAGTACAAGGTTGTTAGAATCCATTACCTTGACTATGACGAAGGAGAAGTCGAAGTATACACACTTGGCAGTGGGTGCGGGTGGAGGGGGATAGATAGACTTCCCTATCGACTGAATTCAACGAGCAGGGGCACAGGTACCTATGCAAATGATGCTATTTATTGGATTTCCGACGACGAAGTTGTGGCCTTTGACTTGGCTGATGAAGAGTTTCGGTTCCTGCCATCTGTCCCTCCTTGTCTGCAATACCGTATGGTCAGAAATAGATGTGGACTTGTAGCACTTGGAAGACATTTGTGTCTTTATCTGGATGATAAGCTGCGGGTGGAGATCTGGTCGTTGATAAAAAGTAGCGACTCAAAGGAGACCTGGCGTAAGGAGTTTGATATTGATTACGCAGCCGTAGCCATGGGTTCTGGTGTAAGGATGTTGCAGCCTATTTTACTTACAAAGAAGGGAGAAGTCATATTCTTATATGCTGGATCCGTGCTATACTCTTATGACCCGAACACAACAATTTTGAATATGATTTCCAACAAAGCATCCGATTATTTCTTCAAAGATGTCGAAGCAATTGCCCACGTAGATACCTTTGAATCATTTGAAGCTATGGGAGAGAATTCAAAGAGATATAGGGTTCGCCCGCGCCGGGTTCGTACTCCGTGGGATGATATTATTGATGAGTTGGACCGAGTTGCTCTGGGTGAGGAAATTGACACGATGCGTTACAGACTCGGCTCATCCACGCTATGATATCTCCTCTCATTTCCACACTATGATATCTCCTCTCATGATCTGCGTATTTAAATTTGTGATGCAAGACCAATATTTTTATTTATCCGGTGGTATATTTAGTTAAAACTTTAATTAATTATATCTAATGGTGTTCTCTTTGAATCTCCCTCAGCTTCCATATCAACATCAATCATACTACCGTTTGCTCTGTCAGCTTAATTATAACGGTTGGAGTAGTTTTTCGTGTCTTGCAATTGCCCCTGTCATGGCCAGTATATTATTTTGCAAAAATCACCAATTGCCACTGTCAGCCGAACCTTTGCTCTGCAGTTGAGTGTGAAGTTCGGTTAATAATTTGTCTAGTATATCCAATTACCTAATGGTAATTCCTACATTAAAAAACGCCAACCCCACTGCCAAATACTCCGTCCGTCACTATTATATAGGCGGAGTTTTGAAAATTTGTAGTCTCATTATATAGGCGGATTTTCAATTTAAGATGGAATTTTCCAAACATTACCCTTATTTATTATAGGTAGTTATCACCACAATTAAGTTAATGTTTCTAATGTTGGAAATTGTATAAAGGGTAAAACGGGAAAGAGGGTGGATATGTATGAAATCAAAAAAAAATCTTATTCTAAGAGAAACCACTTCTCCTCCTATATATTGGGGACATTGGGGACGGAGGGAGTATAATTTAAGGGGTCACGGTCGAGATCACCGCTAAAGGTGCCACAACCTAATTTAGCCGGACTTTCAAAACACTGACTAACTAGAAGAACGCGAAATTGGGGATAAAAAAAACATTTGGGGATAGAGGAAAAAGACAAAAATTGGATCCAAATATTAAATCAGGGTCACCCTTTATCTAAGTATTTTTTAAATCCTAATCTACCCTCACTAATCAGGTTTAGTGGTTAATAATAATTAGTAAAAATCTTAAGTATTTGTTAAATGATTAGTGTGTAATTGTATTTGGGTGAATGAGATGAGAGTAGAAAGATGGAAAAAAAATTGATAGAGAACTTTTTTTGGTGAAAGCAGAGGATGATTGTGAAGAGAGAATTGCTGCTAAGAGGTTGAAAATTTGATTTTTTTTTCTTTGAATCCACCATTGTTGCTTAATTTGAAATAGCTTGGTGCTGTGATGATTGCATTGTATTCAACCGAAAAAACCATCCCGGCATTTGTTGGAAATTTTCATAAATTTTCTGGTTTTGATCTTCAAAACCTATTTTTTTTCTGGTTTTAATCAGTCTTCCGGCACAGTTAGTTAATTCTCGAGCATGCAAATGATTTGGCGATCGCTCTTGTTAAGCATAGTATTTTGCTTAAATTTCTATCTTAGGCACATGATGTAAAGTATCACAGAAACTTCAAATTTTTTTCACTTGACTACAGACATTGCATGTCTATCGAGCACTTAGTTACTGACATTGAATGTTAGTTACCAAGCATCCTACACCATTTTCCGGCATGGTCTTCACCAATTCCGGCATGGTCATCATCACTTCCGGCGATGTAAAAAAAAAAATTTCTGACATGGTCTTCATCACTTCCGAATGTAAAAAAAAAAAATTGTTTTCAAAGTGAGGAGCCGTGACAGAGAAGGAGAAGAGAATTTGAAAGGAGTGGGGAAAATTTCAATTTGAAAGGGAGTGGGAGTAACAAAGCCCCTAACCCTAAAAGAGATTAATAAGAGGTGAAGATGGAAATGGGGAATATGATTTTGTTTTTTAATTTTAAGTTTTTTGATTTTTATTTTGAGGGAAGGGTATTTTAGTATTTTTTTCCTCCAAAAAACACCCCTTAACAGACCCATTTGGTTGGGAGAAGTAATGCATATCCCCCAATTGTTTTTTTATCCCCCAATTTTGCGTTTTTTTTAAAAAAGATTCATCACTCATACGCAGGCATGCGAGTAAAAAATGCCAAAATTCTAGAATAGTTATGTCAAAATGGGCTTCAAAGCCCATTAAATTAAACAAACTAGGCTCGGGCGTTAGCCCTATAATCTTGTCATGTCCTGGCTCCGTCTCTGCGAATTTATAATAGTCATGTGTTTACGAGTAAATGGAATTGTTATGAACTTTAGTGGGAAAGTATATTCAAAATTAACTGATAAAAATAATATAACATGAGCTAAAGCGGGTTCTTGTGGGGGTGTCTAATCCCCTTATATATAACATGCCAGCTAGCCTGGAAAACCGTAAGAGAAAAGAGTTAAGCAATCGAGTCTCAACCGAGTGGTCGAGACTACATAGGTAGCGACTTCAACTCGATTGCCCGGTCTAGTTTGCACCGGTAGCGATCTAAACTCGACTTCCCGTGGTTGGTGCTCTACTGTGTACAAATACCACGATTTCCTTCGATTTTCATTCAAAAAAATTTCTACCTTCTCTAGAGAGCAAACCAAAACGATTTTTTGTTTAAAAATGAGTTCCAAAGACAAAGAAAAAGAAACAGGAAAGACAAACGAAAATCTGCTTGCAAAATAGTGATATCGTCTGGGTCCACGATAAAGAAAAAGAGTTCGCAAAATGTTAGAAAACTAGTTGGACCTGGTGTATTACCTACGCATTTATCTAACCATCCCGAGCAAGTTGGTTTACCTGAACTAAGAGGTGGGTGGTCTGAGATAACCAAAGTGTTTGGGTTGCTCCCCGACGCGGTTCAACAATCCTTGCGAAGATATCCTTGGCAGCGTTTATATTTCATGAAAGGAAAAAACCGCATGACTCAAGTTGTGCGAGTTATAGTAGAACGTTGGTGGAACACTGCATGTGCGTTCTTTTTCAAGGATTTCGAGTGTGGTAAGTTCTATTTTGCCATTCAATAATTTAATTTTAGTTCAGCAACAAACTTTAATTTTTAGAGATTCAATTTTTAGTTTGATTCAAATTTTAGTTCTACATACAAACTTTAATTTTATGACCATGTTGTTTTTAGGGTTCACATCGTTAGATTTGTATATGTTGACGGGAATAAAATGTGAGGGTCAAATAATACAATTTAACCAATTAAAGTGGATATCAGAAGGAAGATGGAAATAACTACTTCCCTTGTACTCAAATGATACTGAACGAAAGCCAGAATCTAGACAATTACACTCACATAGATTAAGAGTGTCTGTGTCGAATGCTTTTTTGAACCGTTATGCTACTAAGGGGATACACAGAGTTGAAGATTATCCCGAGCTTGAACATGCTTTTGTGTTATGGGTGTTAGGCCAAGTTTTTTTCCCCAATGCTAGATCAGTGGAATTAATTGGTTTTCTCGACTCTTTAAAAGATTTAACTAAAGCGCCAAATTATGACCAAGGTTTGTGCATTTTTAGTCGAGCTATACGTAAGTCTCGGTGAATGTTCGTGTAAGGATAAAGATAGCTTGAATGGATTTTGGGTCGTCTTGGAGGTAAGATTTTTTTAAAGCTGGAAGATCACATTTTTAGAACTCCTTAGTGTAGTCTGTTTTTGAGGGTCTTCTTCCTATTGGTTTTTGTTGTATTTTTTTGGTAGTTGGCTGCTTTTTGGCATGCTCTCATTTTTCTAATAAAATCTTTACATTACTGAGCAAAATATATATATATATATATATATATATATATATATATATATATATATATATATATATATATATATTATGCAAGGAGAATAGTAAAGTTGTGTACTCCCCGGGGAGTCGTCAATGAGACGCAAATAAAGAGACCCGACTCTCTACCTTAGAAGATTGATTATCGTAGACGTAGTCCGCACCATGGATACTGGGGTGAGTTCTTCATCTTTTACAAACTAATTTGCACCTAAAACGGATTCACCTGGAATCCAGAAAGGAGTTCACCTTAGCAGCTTGATTATCGTTATCGTTTTTCTTGTGTCTTGTTTCTTGTTATTAGCAGGCCACAAGAGATTTATTAATGAATTAATACTATCTGGGATTGCATTCCCAAATCACCCAAGTTTAAATTCAGATAATTCATCGGATGATTGTGATGATTTTCTAAATCCAACTCCTCTTAAATCATCATCATCATCATCACAATCAACTCTCAACAGAACCACTAGTAAAGCTTCCTCTTAGAAATGGATCAGTAGATGAAACCCAGCTGATGGTCTAGGAATTCTTGATGCATTACTAGATGATGAAAAACAACCAAATCACAAAATTTTGACTTCTTCTAGTAGAATGGATTTGTCTGGTTCTTAATTGAAAATTCAAATCCCCCCACCTTTTATCTATACACCAATTCAAAATAAAATTGGTTTTTCTTCTCAATTGTTTTCTCCATCTGAGAATTCTCCTAGGGTATTTACTGGTTGTTTATCTGCTTCTGAAATGGAGTCATCTAAAGATTATACTTGTGTTATGACTCATGGTCCTAACCCAAGAACTACTCATATTTTTGACAACTGTATTATTAAGAATGGTCCTAACTCAATGGAAAAGTAAATCTTTGTAGTCGATACCCATCTCTTACAAATTAATCTAAAATGTTCAACTGCAACCCGATTGGATGCAGGAGTACTAGTAAAAAGAGCAAAAAATTTTCGATGAATCATAATAAAGGAAATATTTTTATGTTGGGATTGTTTGGATAAGACTTGTCAAAAAGATGAGTTTTTGATTGATTATTCAGGTTCACCTAGTCTAGTGATATGTTGTATTGATGTTACCAACTGCATTGAATTTCCACTACTTCAATTCGTTGGTTCTTTCTGAAAACCTTGATTGTGACACTTGTGTGTGATACACTTGTGATGAAAATGTGGTGGATATTTTAGATTGGCTGGTAAATCTATGGTCAACTTAACAGACATTACTGCTGAGTGGGGTTATGGTAAGAAAAGTTTGTGCGAGTATATGACCACATTGATTAGATTGATAAATGATTTCTAGAGGCTTCATGGCACCTGAGACTGATCGAGTGAATGACCTAGCTAGGTGATTCCATAAAGGTTGAACTTTTATGTGACGTAATTAAACAAGTATTTCGAACTAACTCTCAACAATCCAGTTTTCACGTGGAAGATTCTATTATTTAGACCAGAATGGAACACTGAGAGTATTTAAATACGAACATCCAAATAGGAGTTGGGAAATTGTTGAGATCATTAGTCCCACATTGTTGGGAAATCTAAGATCCTGTGGTTTATAATCTCTTAGGGCCTCTCCACTCATCGCCAATTGGTTTTGAGTTGGATGTACGTATTCTAACATGGTATCAGAGCAGGCTATTTGCGACGAGTCTTTGACAACGCCTTTACTCTGCGTCACCCGATTTAATTGTCCACGTGTTAGACCCAACGAGGCTACACATGAGGGGGCGTGTTGAGATCATTAGTCCCACATTGTTGGGAAATCTAAGATCCTGTGGTTTATAATCTCTTAGGGCCTCTCCACTCATTGCCAATTGGTTTTGAGTTGGATGTATGTATTCTAACATAAATAGTTGGGAAATTCTACCTGTGATATCCCTGCCTAATTGTGGATTTATCTATAATAGTTATTTGGTGAAGTGTGAAGGAGAACTTCTGTCTGTGTTAGTAGGACGTCTAGGAAATTGTGTTTCTTGTATTTATAAATTGAATGAAACTGAAATGGTCTGGATTGAAGTTAAACATTTGGGGCACGACATATGTTGTTTCTTAGCAGTACATCTTGCATCTCAGCACTTATGGAGAACAAAATCTACTTTCCGAGGTTGCATAACGAGGGAATTTTGTATTATTCTCTTGATACCGGTTTGTATCGGTGCATTGGGAGTTGTCATTCTGCTAAAGATTTTCGTGATTGGAATGAGAAATTACATTGCGGTTGGATCGAACCTAAATTGGATCACTATCTGGATCAGAATGGCGGTTGTATTATTCTCATAATAGTACGTAGTATATATGGTTGTTCATCTACGTGTTGTTTCCTTATGATCTCTTATTGAAATAATCGCATCGCATTTGCGGTGACTCATTGGTCGATTATTGATTGCGTTTTAGTTATATGATGTAGTGATAATACTGATTGCATTGAATGGTTTGGCAGTACTCTGTTGGTTTTTAGTGAAAACCCTTGATTGCCACGTGCAAGTCAGATGCCACCAATCCACCTTTACTTATTTTTCATCATTACTCTTTAGAGCTTCTCCAATGACATGTGTGTGGAGATAAATGTTAAAATCCACTTAGGATGTACATCCATTTTCTCTAAAATCATTCTCCAACCCAGATGTCATAAATCAATGTATGCATGACTTTAGGTGGAAAATGTCAAGGGGAATGTCTAGTTTCCCACATTCCCCTTGACATTGTCTACCATCCTAGTCAGCATTTGTTAATTAAAAATATATTTTATTTACTAAAATTAATTCTAATACAATAAATAATAATTTTTAGATCTAATAAAATCTTAAAATTACTAAACATAAGATTTACATTCAATAAGAAAATGATCACAAACAACACCATTGGAGATGAATAACTTTTTTCACCTAAACTTAAGGAAAATTCGGAATAAAGATGTCTTGTTTGTGTTGCCACATAGGAAATACATACAACAACCATTGGAGAAGCTCTTAGTCTTTACCTTTACTCTTTCATTTTGCTATCTTTTTGGGTTACATCTGAAAACTTTGCCATATTTGTGCAACACATATGGGAATTAGTAATTGTTTGTGTTAGTGATTTCTCCAATCTTTGCAAAGTAACATACCCGAATCCACGTGCTATACAGATATGGATCAACATCATCTTTCTTCACAACTAGTCCGTCCCCTAGGAAGATAAGCATATTCTCTGGTAAGGGGATTACAGGTATAAATGGGATCTATAACTAAATTGTGGTGTTGTCCGAGGGAAAAGACTATCCATGTATTAGTAAAACAAATCAAAAACCAAATCCATGGAATTGCTATCTTGAGACAGTCCCCAGTGCTTGGGTGAGTGACCAAGAAATCTAGTTTCAAAGTAGATGTGTTTTTTTTTTTCTGTATTTGAACTAGGAAAGCAAAGCTGGTGTGTAAACAGAATCGTCCGATTGAAGATTAACATATGGTACATGTAGATTAATATATGGAAAAATTCTGAAACAAGCAAAATTTGAGTTTTCCCTTAAATTTGATCTGAAAAGAGTTTCTCTGTCAGGTAAACACCGCAAACTCCGTACTTTCATCTCCAAACCACCTCCATTAACATCAATCCCAAGTCCTCTAGAAATTAAGAAAACAAGCATGGGCTTACATCATTATCTTGACCAAAATACTGAAATTAACCAAACTTCATGTCTTCTTCAGCGAGAGCATGAGACCCATTTTATCATCGAGTTAATAGGCCACTTCCCATAGACACCTCTGTAAAAACCCATTATTTTCTATCTTAACTTCTTCATAATTATCTTCTTCAGACCCTCCTTGGGAATTAAAATCAAAAAGTGATCAAATAATTGACCGCAACATTGAATTTCTCTTTGCAGATTTAAAAGATGGACAATGTTTTGCGGATAATGCTGCAGAAAGTCCTTTTAAATTCCCATCAGATTGGGCTCTGCTAAAACCTTCAGTAGTACTACTAACTTCTCTATCTATGAAATACTACTGCAAGTAAATGGTTTAAATTAGTACCACCTTGAGAGAATGAAATTTCCTTTAAGGCTACTTTTTGAATAATAAAAAGAAGAGAGTAGACTAGAGATCCAAGAACTCGCCGGTGTTGATGAACTTCTAAGCATCAATTTTTTTACAACAAGAAGTTAAACCAAATACAAATAAAGAGCCTTCTTCATCTAAATCTTCACCTCCACCTCCTCTTCCAACACCAGCTGAAACCGCAACTTCAGCATTCTCAGATTCTCTAAGTTCAGGAGAAGTCATTTTAGATGAGTTTCCAGCAATCCCACTATTTTTGTTACAGCTGTTGTTATGATTACTTGGATGAAAACTATAAGAATCAATCCCATGAGAGTCAACAAATGTACTATGATAAAAAAAAAAAAAACTCAGTACTACTATTAGATATTGTTCTTGTTCTTGCAGGAAAGAGTTACTCTACAATCGTTGAAGATGGGATGGATTATATGTAGGATGATTATCTGATCTAGATGCAAATGATCGAGATAATGAAGGCTGTTGAGAAAAGTGACGAGGAGGATGGTGGGCAATGAAAAAAAATATGATTTTTTTTTATTAATGGTGAGCATGAAGAAAAATGATGTATCCGATAGTATACTGCTTCTTTTTAAAAAATTTCCTTGAGGTTTGAATAAGAGGACTTTCAATTTTTGTCTCTAGTTGTAAGGGTCTACAACATCATATTGCAGAGCTATATACCTTCCAAACAAGTATATTGTAGCCAGGCGTAGGGAAGATACGTGCTTACACCCATTGCAATTTCACTATTGATTTGAATGAAGCCTGAACACACTTTTTTTTTTTTTAATTATTATGAGTAGTCTTTGATTGATTATTCAGTTACTTTTTAGTTATAGTGATAGTACCAACTGCATTGAGTGATGATTTGCAGTACCACCCATCCTCTTAAACTATTTTATTTATTTTTGGTAATTATTCACGGCTTTACCCTTTCCTTTTGCTATCTTTATCTTCAACCACAAAGACCATATTTCCTCAGACTCCATTGTCGTTTTAAGTTTTCATCAGAAATGAGACGGAGGACAGTGACAGGTTGACGTTTCTCTGTAAGGTTAGATGGTGCGAACTCCTAACGCCGTACTTTGAATTCAAAGTTCTGGTGTGAGAAGCTATGTTTATTTTGTTATCCAGTGAAAGATGCTATGTCTGCAGGGTCTACTTTTTGTCATATTCTGATTGGCTTTGGTATAATTGAAGACGAATTTGTGGTTGTTTTTCTTTTTGGGTTACATGTGAAAACTTTGCCATATTTACATGGGAATTAGTAATTGTTTGTGTTAGTGATGTGTGGCACCACATTGGGGATTGAATCATGATAATATTGGCATGAGAGGGAAGGGGTCAGGTAGCTAGGGATTGGACCAATGGCCTTCTAAGCATGTTTATGCGAAAACCAAAGTGGTAATTATATAATTACCCTTACTCTTGAGTGACCTTCACAACTACCCTTGACACCAACAATAATACCCCTCCGGTTCTGGAATGAATTATTAATCCCGGATTCACCCTCCCACATTTATTTCATTGTATCCCTACGTACTTCTTCTTCTTCTTCTTCTTCTTCTTCTTCTTCTTCTTCTTCTTCTTCTTCTTCTTCATTTCTAATTAGCAGGGAACCATCCATCTCCATCGCTCCACCACCACCACCAGCATCTCCATCGTCACCACCTCTGCAAATACTCCCACATTCGCCGCCGACAATCGAGAAGTATCAATAACATATGAAACCTTCTTCTTATTCTGTAATTGATTTTTAAAATCAAATCCAAAGAAATCTAGATCTGATTTTTTAGGTTTTGGAATCAAGTTTTGAGCAAAGTCTGCAAACGATTGGTGGTCGTTGTTGGCATTGAAGATGGTTATATGATTCGATTCGATTAAGAGAAGGGGATCTGAGAGCTTCTACGATAAATTGATCTGAAACAGTGTAGATGATGGGTTTAATGGGGGATTGAGTTTAAGAAGATAAAATTCAGTTGAAGAAAATGATACGGGATTGAACTTGTTACAACCTTGGATGGTTGATTTTCGAAGGAATTGGAGGTGCGTCTGATAGGTGATTTCTCAAGATTTTGGGAATAATCGAAATAGAATAAGGCAGGATGGGTATTGCTGTGGTGTGAGTAATTGAAGATTGAAGTAAAACTAGAAAAACAAATCGTAACCAAAACTGATACACAGAGATGCAGGCGAGGTCAATTGAATTTCGAGATGGTTATGTTGTGTGAATCAATGGGATATGTTGGAGATAATGAACCTGTTGTTGCTGAGAAGTAATGTGTCTAAAGCTTCTAATGCTTCTAATGGATTGTGATTAAAATTAGTAGATGAATTTGAGGAATTACAGGGAATATATATTGAATTATGAAGAGAGGAGTAATGATGATTTTGTATTGGAGATGATGGTGGTGGTGTGTTGTGAAGGTGGTGGTGGTGGTGGTGGTGGTGGCTTATTTTGCACCTATTTTAGCTTCAGGAGCAAATTTGGGGACTACTACATTGTGATTATGCATATTTGGGGACTACTACATTGGGGATTATGTATATATCAGGTACTGAAATCACCAACAATGCATGATATCAACTATTTATGGGATCAACTCCTACTGTTGACCGTTTTTTATCGGATCAACTACTGTTGTTGATCCATTCACTGGGATAAACTTCCATTGTTGACCCAAAAAAGTTGTACTATTTTTTCACTTATTGTGTCAACAAAGGAAATTGATCAACTTCGGTTGCTGACACCAGATTTTGGGATCAATTTTGGTTGTTGACCCCATTCATCGGGATCAACTTCCATTGTTGACCCAAAAAAGTTGGAGTATTTTTCACTTATTGTGTCAACAACCATAATTTGGGATCAACTTTGGTTGTTGACTACATTCACTGGGATGAACTTCCATTGTTGACCCAAAAAAATTGGGAGTATTTTTCAGTTATTTTTTAAACAAAGAAAGTTGATCAACTTTGGTTGTTGATACCAGATTTTTTGGATCAACATTGGTTGTTGACTCCATTCACTTGGATCAACTTCCTTTGTTGATACACAAAAACTTGAATATGTACTAGTAAAGTTACTTTTGAACTTTTAATTTTGGATCAACTTTAGTTATTGACACCAAAGTTTTGTGGTGGTGGCGGCGGCAGAGTGGTAGCGGTGGCGGCGGCAAAGTGGTGGCGGTGGTGGAGTGGTGGCGGCGACGGCGGTAGAGTGGTGGCGGTTGCGGCGGCTGCGGAGTGGTGGTGGAATAATGGGGGTGAAGTTGATAGAGAAAAAAAAATGTATTTTGAAATAAAATAAAAATATTATATAAGTGAGGGTATTAAGGTAATCTATTTTTATATGGATAAGGTTTTTAAATGATAGGTGTATAGGCTAGTTTGGTATTGCTGTGAAGTTTAGAAAAGCGCTTTTAACATTGTCTTTGTCTTTGTGCGTTCTTTGTCTTTGTCTTTGTGAAATAAATCAAAGACGTTTGGTAAACTATAATTTAAAAAGACTGCATGCAATTAACAAACTCAAATTCTGTTTGGTAAACTGGTATTTAAAAGTCTTTGGTGATGTAGTTAATGACGAAAATAGACATATTTCAAAAATTAGTTTTAATACAATTTTATTATAATCTAATTTTAATGTATTTAATAAAATATAAGTAATATTTTTTTTTAATTTTTTAATTGTTTTCATTATTTAATTAAAAAATTTATGATTATGGTTTGCTATGAAAATATTATTATTTTATTTTTTTTTCAAAAAAAATATTATTAAATTTATTATTTTTTTCATTTTTCATTTTTCATTTTAATATTTATTAATTTTTTTTATATAATAATTTTAATTTTAATTATATTTATTATTTTAAATAAAAAATGAAAAAAATAGAGAAATAAAATGAAATTAGAATTATAATGTCAAATGTACAATATTTGAGGGTAAAACTTGTCTTTATAATAAATTAACAAGGTTAAAATAGAGAATCATTTAAATCGAATTATGTGGGTCCACAACTTCTTTTCCCCGCTTTTAAAAGCTAGTCTTGAGTAGCTTTTAAAAAGCGGCCCTAAAATGAAAGTGCTTCTCTCCAAAAGCACTTTGAATTTTTTTACCAAACACAATTTTTGGTAAAAATTTGTTACAAGTTTGTTACAAAGTGCTTCTGTTGAAAAAAAACAATCCCAAACGAGGCTTATATTTATTGTTGTATAAGGGTATATTTGTTGGGTGCGAAAACTAAGTGTATCTAATTAATATACCCCAAACCAAAATGTGTACTCCACAGATCATCATGACATGTTATCAGTGGACAAACAGTTTTGCGGCCTGTTATGTATCACCACCACAGATGATCATGACATGTTAGCTCCTGTCAATATAATTCAGTCAAAGCCGGTAACTCAATTCTTGGCGAAGTGAATTACTACAAACAAATTGGTCCTCTTTATTTGTATTCTCAATGATCACTCTTGTCTCGATTGTGTTTCCAAAATTTCGACTCCTAAACAACTACTAAAAAAATTCAGAAAAATGAACTGATTAACTCCATAGACTCTAAAACAGATTCAACTGCGAGAGGAGTACTGTTTGGGCGTCAGAGGGAAAGAAAACATTTTTATGTTTGGAGTTTTTGGTCAAGATTTGTTGAGAAACAAAAGTACAAGTAGGTGTGCCATCAGTTTACCTAGTACCAAACTGCATTAAACTTGTTTGGCTTTTAGTTGGGTTGACACGTGCCAGTCAGAACCCACCCACCCTAATCGGACGACCGACCGAAGGGAGGGAGTCCTTTTACTGTCATAGGGGAGAAAAAATGTTCATGACGTGTGACGCTTTTTTTGGGTTTTTAATCGCAAAAATTGAAACCCCATTAGTTTTCTTTCCACGAAATTGGATCGGCAATAGGATAGACATCAAACACGACTACGGTTAGGCGCGGTCAAAACGATCGGAAGTTGAACGGATTGACGGTATTTTCGGCGTGAAAATGGCAAAAAAACCGTCACCTATACTTTCAATTTTAATCTTGACCGTTGATTACAAAAAAATTCGGCCGTCGGATCTAAAGTTGCTGTTACTATTTAAAAATTGTTACAAATAAAAGTTACAAAATTGTTACATAATAAGTGTTATGTAAATATCACACTTGCAACTGTTACAAAAAACTGTTCTGAAAATTGTTACGAAATTGTTACAAAACTGTCTCAAACATAAACACCCCTATAATCCCGCATAATCACTTCCAAACTTCGGTCGTCCCGCACTGCTGCAGCAGTAATCTAGTAAAATATTCTTTTTTTTTTTAATTTACTTTTTTCACTTTCCTGTGTATTATCTTCAACCCAACACAGAGACTTGCAATTTCCATGGCGGCAGGCTTGCCGCTTTGAGTTTTTCATCAGAACGAAAAAAAAGGAATCGGCGGAAGACAGTGACAGGTTCATGTTCCACTGTCTGGTATGCAGGTAAGACACTGCGGACGCCGTACTTGAAATTGAATGTTCTGATTATGAAGACGTTCTGTCTGTTTTGTTCTCTTGTGAAGACGCCGTCTGTATTTTCTGAGGGGTTGTACTTTTTCCAGTCATATGTTATTGGGTCAGGGGTGGTTAAGCCAAATTTGTGTTAGATTTACTTTTTGGTTTTTTGTAGATCTGAAAAAATTTGCCATTTTTGTGCTAAACATGGGAACCTGAAACTTAGAATTATCAGTCAGTAATCTTCTTTTTGTATGTGATGTAATGTTTGGCTGGCATCACTGAGTAACATTGGGGTTTGAATCATGATAACTGAAATCTTAAAAAGATTTAATTTTTTTTGGGGGGATTAGATTCACTTGTTATCTAGATCTAGAAGGAATAATACCCCTATTTTGGTGCAAGTTTCCCAGCTGCTATGAAATTGGAGACATTAATTTTGTGAATCTTCACTTTTTATTTACATCCGGAGTACTCCATCTTTTGGAGCAAGTTGCCCATCTATTTTTCTCAAACAACTGACCATGATTTTCAAAGTGATAAAATTTATATTTCTTGACGAAAATCACCTACTACATGGATGCAAATTCCTTAAAGAATGGGTTAAATTTCAAGTGTACTTGCTCATTTTTCATTTTTTAGAGTTGTATTTTGTTAGTATAGTCTGGCACCCCATGGTCTTGTAGATAAGTTTGTGCATAACCCATGGACAATTTTTTCCTTGATGGTGTGTATCTTGAAAGAGAGTTATGTCTTTCCTTGATTTTTTTAATACTTGGCTGCCTGTATCTGAATATTCAAGGTATTGGTAATTGGTGTTTTGCTTAGAGATGATTGGATAATGTTTTATTATTTTGTAACATGAACTTTCTATAGGCTTAAACGTATGCTTTATGATGTTGCAGCATAAGAAACAACACAAAAGGACGTGAATATTTGCAGCTATTTATAGCGCGGCCAGTAGACCTTACTTTTGAAAGAGGTATGATCCAGCCTATCTTCATTGTACAAATTAAAATGGTTGTGTGGAATTCATACACATGTTCTGTATGTTAGAGTTATGTCTGTTTTACTTAGCTGTTCCTATGATTGTTAGAGTACTCATGATCAATCATCGTTTTTCCCAAACGCTAATATAAACAATTGGGTTGTGCTTGGTAGAGATCAACTACTATGTTTGATACTAGTTGTTAAGGTGACAGCATGCATGATTTTATTGGGGTTTGCTTTCCATTCTAGAATAATGGTTTCAGGGTTAGATTTTCTTTATTGATTGTCAAAGACATATATTTTAATGAGATTCTGGGTTTAAGGAATTTAGGGAAATCGTAACACACTTACTTCATTAGCAAGCCTGAAACGCTAGATTTCGTTACTCTGCAGACGCGAACCAGGATTCAGTCAACTTGCGCTTGAAGAGAAAGATACCAATGCTGAGCTTTTTCTGACTAACCAGCATTGGGAGAAAACGCAGTCATCAAGGAGATGGCTGTCATATTCAACATCAGAGAGGATCCAAAAGAAATTCTTGTAAAGAAAGTGTAATACTACGCAAGTAAAAGTGAAAGGATCAGGACACTGGTGTCCAAATAAAAGGATCAGGACACTGGTGTCCAAGTGATGGAACTTTGTAGTTTATCGTGTGTTGTTCAAGACACTGGTGTCCAACTGATGTTTAAGACACTGGTGTCCAACTGATGTTTAAGACACTGGTGTCCAAGTGATGGGACAAATACAAGAGATACATTTGAATGAACCCAATCTTGTTAGATGTCGAAACTGATTTCAGAAGGAAATAAGTTTGTGTATATAATAATAAACGGTTTTCGAATGGTTCTTTGTGTAAATATAAATAACTGCAAGGCAGATTAGGCGCTTGCTAGTTTTCTTCTACTTATTGGTGTTTGCGAGTCCCAATGAGTTGTACGCTATCTGCTCAGGAAGGATCTGATGATGTTGTTGTGCATTCTGATATGATTTGATTGCCTTGCTTGTTCTGACTTGGGTTTGGTAGTATTGGTGATGCTCCGTATTTTCTGTATAACTCACATCCATCCATTGCTGATACGACTGTTTACTGGTGCATATATATACACGGTTCTTTTGCAAGCTTGCAAGTAAATGTCCTGATGTACAAGGATGAATGGGCTTGTTGTGTTTGATTGTTTTGTGTGAAACTGGTTTTGGTCTTGGTTTATTTTTTGCATAGAGATCGTTTTACATATAAGACTGGTGCAATAGCAATATCACCAGCTTTGTTCAGTTTCATTTACATCATGTGAGACTGATGCAAAGATCACTAGCTTTGTTTCCAGATAGTTTTCACTGATGATTAATCATTCTGTGTATTGCGCATCTTCAATTGTTTCAATGTGCATCTCAGTTTCTTTACCTTTGATCTAAATTCCGAATTCTACTAACAAAAAAAATAAATACCCAATTTCATAATTTCTGTGTGATTGGCACTTCTTGTTTCTCCTCAGGTCTGCTCCTTCGGTTTCGTTTAGCAAATTTGTCTGTCAGGAATTGAGTTTGGTTTTAATTTCTTCTGAGATCGAATAATCTTGCTAAATAAATAAATAGTCTTGCTAAATAAATAAGATCAATTGTTTTTATTTGATAAATTAATAGTCTTGCTAAATAAATAAAGTTCGAATAAACATTTGGGGAAAAAAATCGTGATATGAATCTTATCCGTTGCTAATTTATCTGATCCTTTATTTATTTTTTCTAAAATCGTGATACAAAAAGATTATTTTGTTTAGAAAAAAATCTTATCCGTTGCTAATTTTCGTGTCAACATTATTCTTGAGGAATCCTCATGCTGGACAGATGACACGTGGACCGAAGTGAACTTTAGTATGTGTGTTGACCTGAAAAAAATCAAAAAGGGACGGAGTAGAAAACACTCTGTTCTGTAGAACATTGGATCCTACGTGACTTTTTTTTTTTTTTTTTTTGCTAGGTCCTGTGTTCGAGACTCTTGAATAGGAGTTAATTTTTTAGTGTAATGTTTGTGGTTGGTGGGTCTGGTTGTGATTGGGCCAGCCCGAATGCCTGTGGAGCCTGTCCCGGTTAAACTTTTTTACGATGTATGGCACCTCTAGCATTAGTTTATGATGACACGTGTTAATATTTACTGGATGGCATGTCACATGTAACAGTTCCCATACCATTGTGACAAAAATTGCTTTGTTTTGGCCATATACAGTGTGGGTCCTGTATTTATTTGTTCGCGTTATTTCTAAATATTTGTGCAAACCGCAGGACGCAAGTGAAACACATCAAAAAAAAAAAAAAAAATCCTGATTCTAAAAGCAATACCTATCATGGTGATGGTTCAACTACCACCCAAGGATTTTTAGTTGGTGGTCATTTGGTTGTAGCAAACGCCGGCGACTCCCAAGAAGTAATATCAATGGCCGGCAAAGGTAGCATTGTTGTTGTTACAAAATTTCTTATATACAGTGTCCTGCACCAGGCTTTCTTGTCATTAACATTATTTGTTTGCATTGTTTCTCAGTGAATACTACTAGTTTGTCGATTGAAAATATAACATATTTTTTTGGATAGGTCCACATGGGCAGTCACAACCAAGAGACCCTTATCGTGATGATGGTTCAACTAGCATAGGAGCAATAATTAGTGTATTAAAATCAAAGGCTGGCAAAGGTAGCGTGGTTGTTTTATCTTTGTTGTAGAACATGTAACAGTGTACCATATCAGTGTTCCAAAACTGCTCTGTTTTGCTCATTTACAGTGTGGTGTTCTGCACCAGGCTTTATTGTCATCAAAACTACTTGTTTGCATTATATCTAAACAATTTTTGCAAACTGCAGGTGAAACATATCAAACAACTGATGGTTGTGAAAGCAATACTTGTCATGTTGATGGTTCAACTGCCTCAGCAGCAGTTTTAGGTTGTGAGCCTATGGATAGGTCCACCACCACCACAATAGGTTTAGATTGTGCACACTCCGGAGTATTAATATTGGGAGACTCGCAAGGCAAAGGTAGCGTTGTTGTTGTTTTGTCTTTGCAGTTTGTCCACGTTTTATCTTCCTTGCTAGTTTCCATGTCAACCTTATTTTTAAGGAATCCGCAAAACGTTAGCACAAAACTAGCATACAGAACAACACGTTTATTTTGCCACGTGTTAACCTTTGCCATGTTTTAACGTTATATGACACACATTGAGCTGACAGAATCGCAAGTCGGTCGATTTGTCTCTCCCTAGGATTCTGTTGTCCTAGGTTTTAGTTTGATTGCCAAACTAGGTGATTTCCTTTTTCTAGTTCAGTTCTGTTTCCAGTTCTTTATTTCAAAGAACTGGAAACCTATAAATAATAGCAAGGATGACTTCTTTATTTCAGTCTCGGTGTTGTTTTGGGAATCATTGAAGCCTATAAATAATAACAAGGTCTAGCATTGTAGAAAAGCACATCCCTAAGTTTTTTTTTTCCTGAAACTAACTATCATTGAAGCCTATAAATAATAACAAGCATTGTAGAAAAGCATGTCCACCAAAGTTTTTCTTCTGAACCTAGCTGAATTTTTACTCAATTTATTGGTTTTTGATTTGTGTTACTAGTTCGAGGATCTATGGAATCTCTTCCCTCGGATATTGTACAAGAAATACTTTCTCGGGTTCCAGCCGAGTCTGTTTTAGAGTGCAAATTGGTTTGTAAGAAGTGGGTAGCTGTCATCCGCGGAAGGAACTTTGCTAATATGCACTTCAGTCGCCAGCTTAACCATCTCTATGATGGCGACGAAGGCGATGATAAGCTAGCTGCTAAGGTGGAGCCGTGTCTTTTTTTTTTGCTTGTCGTATTGATGATCCCGACGAGTTCAGAACTTTTGCTTTTCCACGGAGGACAACTAAGTGGTCAGATTAGCGTTGATGGGAAATACGTTTACAGTCAAAATCTGAAAAGGATCTATCATCCTCTATGCACAATGAACCATTACATAATCACTTAGTTGGCTCCCGCAATGGGTTGATTTGTACATTTCAACACCACAATTTAGTTATGGATCCCATCTATATTTGTAATCCTCTTACCAGAGAATATGTTTATCTTCCTCAACTAGTTGTAAAGAAAGAAGACTGTGATCCAGATCTCCTTTCTATAGAGGAAGGAGAGGTTGACATGCATGGTAATACAGCATGTGGATTTGGGTATGTTAGGTCAACCAATGAGTACAAGGTTGTTAGAATACATTACCTCGAATATACGGAAGGAAATGTGGAAGTATACACGCTTGGCAGTGGTTGTGGGTGGAGAGCAATAGGTAAAGTTCCCTATCGACTAGATACATCGAGGAAGGGTACGGGGACGTATGCAAATGATGCTATTTATTGGACTGCGTACAACAAAGTTGTGGCCTTTGACTTGGCTAAGGAAGAGTTTCGATTGCTGTCTGTCCCTCCTTGTATGCAAAACCGTAAGAACGGAGATAGATGTGGACTTGCAGCACTTGGAAGGCATTTGTGTCTTTATATGGATACACTACGTATGGAAATCTGGTCCTTGATGGAAAGTAGCGACTCGAATGAGACCTGGTGTATGGAGTTTGATATAGATTACGAAGCCGTAGTCATGGGTTCTCGTAAAAGGAAGTTTCAGCCAATTTTGCTAACAAAAAAGGGAGAAATCATATTCTTATATGATGATTCTGTGCTATATTATTACGACATGAAAACAGAATTTCTGGAGATGATATCTGACGAAGCATCAGCCGACTATTTCGAACATGTTGAAGTGATTGATCACGTAAATACCTTTGTGTCGTTGGAAGCGATGGGAGAAAATTCAATGAGGTACACGGTTCGTCCAAGCAGGGTACGAACTCCATGGGATGATGTTATTGACGAGTTGGACCGAGTTGCTCTCGGTGAAGAAGTCGATATGACGGATTAATAGGCATAATGATTATTCCTCTCTAGTTTTTTTTTTGTTCTTTCTAAATTTCTGATGCAAGAAGGATTGTTTTATGAGCAGTGATACACCCACCGGATATGCATTTTTCGTATCGGGATTGTGAGCGGTGGAAGTGGGTCCCATAAATTATCTCTGTCGGGAGATTTACTAGGGATTAACTCTCGGTACTTTTAGAATTTCCGTTCTTTAATTTGTACTTCCGATTTACTTGACGTTGTAGAGTTTTTCACGGATATTAAGAAATATCAGGGAGATTAAAATCTTTCCAATAATACCCATATTAATTCTTATTTAAAGAGTTAAATGGCCTAGTTTTATGTTTCTAGATTCTAGGAAAGTTATCAATCCCAAGTAAATATGTACTACCAAATATTCTAAGATTGAGTATATATCCTCCATGGGGTATATTTAAAAATTAGAGTAATTTTTAGTGTTGATTACAATGAGTATTAATTCTCTGGTGTGATTCCAAAGCAGGGGTAGATTAGTGAAAATTGGGAAAAAAATACTAAAACTATCATCTAATTTGGAACACAAAAGAAACCCTAAAACAACAAGTAAATTGGAACGGAGGGAGTATGTAATTTAAACTCGTCACTTAGATTATATAGAAGGTATTCGACGTTTCTACATTTTTCCTATCCAATTATTGGACGTACTTCTGTTCCTCTCAAGTTCTTCCAATCCCATCTTTTTATTGGAGAAATAGATGGATTTATCTCCAAAAATATCTCAGAGCATTCAGTCACGTAGTGTAAAAACTATCCTAGAATGTAATGTATCGAGTAAGTAAGTTCGCGAATTCGGCCGTATGAACTAGAATCCCGACTTAGATTCGCAAATTTCCAACTAGATCCCCAACTCAGATCTGCGGACTTCCAACTTAGATTATAGAGAACGTTTTCTGGACATTTCTGTAGGGGAAAAGTATCACATAACACATTTCCTTAGGATTTTTGTTAGAGGGAGAGCAAAAAGCGATCCGAGGAGAGCGAAAATCGTAATTGACTCGCTAACAAGGACCTATTCAATAAACTTTTATGATTCGGACCAAATTATCCTTCCTAATTACACCCACTGATGCATGATTAATCACGCACATCCCCTAAGTACAATTGAAACGATTAATAAAAAGTCAAATTTTGTTTTTAATATCGTTCTGTTTTAAACAAATCTTTGTGATCAACTTTTTTATTCTTCGACCATTTGTATTCATTCCATTCCTTTGGAAACAAAAAAGAGGGATCATTCATTTTCACATTGATGTTTGACAATCATTCAAAGAAAAATAAAAAAAAATCTTGATTTGGGTCTGTTACAACTATTACAGTTCAAAGTTCCCAACTACTTTTCCATCAATGTTTGACCTAATAGAATTCTCACGGATTGAAACAGAAAACACAAAAACTAAACAAAGTGATTAAAAGAAATCAGTTCAAATCTTATACTCCCTCTGTCTCCTATATATAGGCGGAAAAGTGAAATTTTCCTAGAATAAGAAAGTTTTTGGTTTTTATAAATTTTCCTTATGTTCCCTGATTTACCCTCATCAATTCTAATATATTTATCTAGGAAATATGGAAAATATTATTGTAGTGGAAATGTAGGGAAGACAAAGGAAAGAGAGTTTTCATTCATCAGTCTCTTAGGGTTACATGGATACAATATATATAAAGGGAAAACACTAGGTAACTAGATGGACCGCACATCCATGGGCTGTAGGCCCTGTAACACTCCCCCTCGTGCGGTTCAATAACAAAACTTTATACATATTGCTTCACATATAGTGCTTCGAATGTAGTTCTTCAGATGTCGTCCTCTCCTTGATCACTTGTGCTTTAATCAATCTCCTTAATTACTAAAACTTTGACAAGGAAAAACCCAGTGGGATAAAACCTTGGTACAACTCTTTACATGTAGTACTTCACATGTTGTCTCGTACTTTACATGTAGCTCATCACATGCAATACGATCTTCAAAGATCGATGAGTCTAAGTTAATTGCCTCGTTAAAACTTCTTCAGGAAAAACCCAGAGGGACAAAACCTGAACTAAAGAAAAGAGTGCAATATTAAGTAAACTTAGAACATAGATGGACTCGCATATGTTGCCTCATTAAAACCTTGATAAGGAAACCCAATGGGACAAAACCTTGACAAAGGGAAAAGAGTACAACGTGACAGATGCAAGTAAAGTTGATCAATTGCAGATGATCACTTTGCTCAGTTGAAGTTGACTAGTTGCTTCACAACTCCTAAGATGAAAAATCGTCGTGGGAAAGACAATAGCCTTAGTTGGGAAATTACTTTCCTGTTTATTGTTGTCTCATTAAAAACCTTGCCGAAAATAACAAACCCTACGGGAAAAATTAACCTCGATGAAGGAAAATAGTTCAACACACCATTAGATGCTCCCCACGATGTCGGACAATTTTCATTAGTCCATGCAATCAAAAGGACTTTATCACACTTTACTTTGGTGACTTGAATGTTTATAAGACCATGTTGTTGATTCCGAAGTTACGTCGCTTAATGTACTATCGCGTTTCATTTCTTTGTTTCAGATATTTTCCTAATATCAACGCGATCTTTTTATGTCTTCAACGTTCAACATACTTGATGCTTTTAGTGTTGTCTCGCTAAAACCCTTGTCGAGTAACAAAACCCTTTGGGAAAACTATTCTCGATCGAAGGGAAAAAGAGTACAAAAAAACATCTTCAATTTCAAAGTAAAATATGTCGACATCATATCCGTGGATCCTCCCCCTGATGTCGGCATCTCCCCCTGATTACTTTCAGAGTTGTTCTAGACTTTTACTTTAGTCATGTACTTTTCGAAATTGAATATCAGGTAATGACACGGAAAATAGCCTACTGTATCTCCTCCGATTACTTTCGTTTGAGAAGAGATTATTATTCCTTCAAAATCAACAACTTTTGGATTGCACTTTCATTAGCATTCCTTTTTATGTCTTTGCGAGGATAAAAACAATTTACGTCAATGGTTACTTTTAAGTACATGATTACATTCACTATACTATTCCAATGACGTTGTGTTGGCGCGGAGCTATATCTAGCTAACAAGTTCCCTGAGGATGTAAAATTTAATCGAGTACATTATTATACTAAGTACAACAATGCGTCTCCCAACACATGTTCGTCATCTTCCTTTAGATGAAATGGTCATATACTTACATTTGAACCTCGACTAATCATGGGAGTGCTATCAAGATGCATGTCTTTTGTTAAATTGCCTGACAACTTTAGACAAATGCAAACTGGTGGGGTAATATACCACAAGCTCAGTATTCGATCGAGCTTTCCCAAGATTTTTATCTCAAATTCAGATTTTAAATAGCTTGTAAGATATCTTATTCCATTAAGAGTACTTATCATGTCCATATCGTCAACATAAATAGCTATAATTCGAATCGGAACTTATTTAATACGCATGGCACAAAACCTTACTTGTTTATCCCTTCCCAATCAAATAGTCACTTAGACGGGTACCACATCCGCATGATTGTTTAAATCAATAAGTGAGTGTTTCAATGTAAGTAAAAACACACTCCATGGTTTAAGTCATTCGACTTGGGAAGCAAAAGGCCATCATGCACTTTTGAAAATATCTTTGAGCCTAAATCTTCAGAGATATAACCACATCTACTATGTCTCAAGTTCTTTTGAAACTACCAAGCAAACTAATTAACTGAACATTAAGATGTTCAAAAAAGTAAGCGATCCAGGGGTTTGTGAGATACCTCGCGCCACAAGGTGATTCTTTATACTTTAAGACCTCATTCTTCTCACTACACTTTGCGACAAATAACCACATATGTCCCACAGGCTTTACACTAGGTTGGTTAGCACTACCACACCAAATACCCGTATATTTGTCAAAGAATAAGTTCTACCTGGATTGGGTAGGCCAAGTATGCTATTTATTTGAAATTAAACAAAATAAAGCATGGTTCGATCTGATTGTGCTCTACTTATGGAGCAACTAATTATGGATTATATCATCACTGTGCACGCATGATCCTTCCATTGACTCATGTGCATTCTCATAATCCGTCAGGATTTCATTGTTCTCTAGAATCATTTAAAACTTCTGAGCGTCCTCCCATTTGATTCATGGACATATTAAGAGACAATATTATGAGGTGATTTACGATGATATAAATAAGTTGTGCCTTACTCACCTACTTCCTTTCTAGGTGAGGATTGATCGAACAAAAATGGTATCTCCAACTTCCTTTATGGAGCCACTAGCCTCAACCACACTTCCACTGAGTGTAGTTGCAACACCTTAGTTTATGGTGTATATCTCGTATTGAGGATTTGTAACTTTGCAGGTAGGTTTGCAGCTGGTATGTGTGATCTCATCATCACTTTAGCAACATCATTGTGCATTCTGAAAATCGAATATTCTTTATCACTTCACATTTACATTTGTGGAGTATAAGAATCAATATGAGACACAGTGGGAACACACCACGACAATTCCCGTCGTTCCCTTATAAAATACATTTCTTATCTCCCCCTAACGACGGGAAGACTGCCTCATTAAAGTGATATCCCGCAAATCTAGCGATAAGAGATCTCCTGCCAAAAGTTTTAAAATGCGTATAATTGTTGGGAACTCAATTCCAACATGACTATTTAATAGTTTTGAAGACCCATCATAATACGATGTGGAGTCGGAATGGCACATATATAGTGCAACCAAAAATGCGTAAGAACACAATGTCAGCTTAAATCCGATTCTACCAACCTGGTACGAAAAAGGTTGACTAATATTGGGTTCTAAAACGAATTAAGTAAGATGCGTGTAATATTGCATATCCCCAAAGAAATAAAAGATAGGTTGGTACGCATAACCTATTTCTTAGGCACTATCTCAGAACCTTGATGGTAGCCTTTTGCTGACCATTGGGCATAAGATGCTCTATATTGATCCTATTAAACATGCAATATTTATCAAGTCTTTTTGATGTAAATTCTCTAGCATTAATAAGGGTGGTGAGCCTTTAGCATTTTTTATTGTGTAATATGTGCTAGGAATTTTTAAACGCAAATTTCTTTGGAACTATAACTAGTCCAAAATGTCAAAACATTCACCAGATCCATCAAATCACTTTAATGGTCCACATTCTGCATGAATATTTTTCTAAATTTCACCTTGTTTTCTTTATAATATGGATTTTTTTTTTTTTTTTTTTTTTTTTTGCATCTTAGGATGGTCTCGATCCTATTTTATGAAGATTTTGTAAAAATGAGTGATATGCTCTCTTACTTAAAAGCATAATGTAACGGAGGAGGGGTTGTGCATCTAGTACTTTAGAAAACACTTATTGAGAGATATGTCATTACTTCGCATTCCTCAATATTGTTCCCATTTTTGTTCACTCAAATAAAGTGATGTTCGCATGAGTCCTTTCAAAACGATCATCATGTCACAACTAAAGTTGCTTTATGGTTATGCCCAAAGCCTATGTGAGTCAATTTCCAACATTTCATCGTTGGAATCAATATGGATTCAATAATCCAAATTAATATAGTGATTTACAATTCACTAAATTGACTCATTAGTCTCTCTAAAGTATGTTTCCTTCCAAATACTTTAGTGACTATAAAAGATGCAATCAATTACATTCTCATCATTTTGATGTTCCACATAATATCCATTTGCACGGGTTACTTACTTGAGAATTTAACAAGGTGTGATTATCTCTTGGTACATCTAGAAATTTTGCGACGTCTTTGTTCTATCTTGAAAAAAATGAGCAATGTTAAAGCTCGATAAGATAGTCAATTTGCCAGGCAAAGTTCTTGTTGCCATTAAAGTTGATGTGAAAATTGGTTGTTACTATGATACATACACATTATATTGTATATACCAACATCATGACCAGTGTGCATTTACAACTCTTTTATTTATGATGAGAGCTAGAGTTACATTTTAGGCGATCTCATGTTCAATTGATACCAATACTTTGGTGTCATTACTGCTGGGGAAAAAAAAATGAATAATTTTTTTTTTTCATGATATATATGTCCCTTTTCACATGCTTTATATGAGTCGGTACGTCTAACCCTCATTACTTTGGGGTTCTTTCCATTTTCAATTTTGCTACATTTAGCTTAATTTGAGAAATTTCTTTATCTCAATAGGCCAAGAGAATCTCATTACACATGTCAACCACTTACTTTAGGTTGACTAGATTACGTAGATAGATCTCTTGTTGTCATACTTCAATATATACGGATGCGTTAGTATAATGGATGAAGTAGAGAAATGGAATATGTCTAACTCATATCGTCTTTTGTGAGTTCTTCCACAAAAACTGTAATACATGTGATTTTATTTGCAATTCTTTAGAAACTACCGACTCTTTAATAGTCGAGCAAGTGGAATTACATTTCTTGGAACATTCAAATTTTTGGAAGAAAATATCATGTACGCAATAATGGTGTTCAAGTACTTCTAAACCCAAAATAAATGTATTTGAATCGAGTTGGTACAACCAATTGAACAAAAAAAAATAATCATTCAACTATGACCAATATCATATTCAAGATTGAAGTTGACCCTTCATATAATATGGACTTATCTAAGACAAAAAAATGTTCTAAAAACAAATAAATAAGCCAAATAGACGTTCCATTAGTTACATACCTCGAGCTTTGGTTCCCACCGTACATAGGTGGAACAAGAATAGCCTTGATCGCGCACGGCCAGAAAACCAATAACAGGCTGAAACGGAACAGAGGCTGGAACCGGGTTGGGTTGGGCTGAACCGGGCCACATATTTTCCTACTTCCCCACAAACAAACAGGACCGCCGAATAGAGGCTCCCTTCAGAAGGTTCTTCTTCCTCCCCGCGAAGAAATGTGAACTGTGAACGGGACCGACTTTTCCTTCTCCTCGGATTCTCAAAAGGATTCGCAGCGACGGATTAATATCCCACGATTCATCAATCGTAACACAAAGATGATTACCAGGAAAAAAAAGTCATAATCATTAGTGTACAATAGTTACGATCACGCCAAGCAAGACAAAATCAAGTGTAGTGCATCTTCATGGTTAATTAACAATACACAAAGAAGCATAGACTAACTAGCAAAACAGAAAAAAATCAAAACATGGCACACAAAACGAAGGTGGCATATAACAGAACCATCAATCCCAAACACCAAACATATACAAAAAGACAAACAAATATGGTTGGGATTTCATTTAAAAGGAAAAAAATTTAGAATTCTTTAATGCATACCCGATAACCAAATATGGTTGAGATACGTTTGATTTACAGGGAGGAGGCAGATCTCGTTGTTGAATTGATGATAACCAACAAAATCAGTGGGTAAAGAGCTCATTGTGCCTGGATAAAGCGGGTTGGATCGGGACAGGATCGGCCGGGTTGGATCGGGACCGGGTCATGCAGACCGGGTCGGGTTGTACTTTCTCCTACCGCGAACAGAAGACTTTTCAGATTCCTTCTTCGTTAACTAACACAAACAAGAGATGAGCGAATGGTTAGACCAAAAAATCTCAATGCTCAACTTTTTCGGAAGTTCAATACATGGGTCTGTAAATTCAGTTTGGCTGACCACAGATCTTTTATCAAATTTCTTTTTGAACCCTTTTTTTTTCAAGAGAAAATCAAGTTTAGATGAAGAACAAATTAAGGATTTTAAGGACAAAACATCGTTTTAAATCACTGGATCTGAAACATTTAGAACAAATTAAAGAGATAGAGATGAAATTTGTCCTTTTAGAACTGATTGATGATGACGACCCTTCTTGAACGCAGGGGATTGCAATTTAGTTTGGTTCCGCCATGAACATACGGGATTGCAGTTTCTTCCACGACCAGGAGAATGCAAACAGATTAGATTTTCGACGGGATCGATCCATCAAACGAAGTTTTCTTTCACGGAATTTCTTCACCTCCAAACGCAAACAGAGACAGGGATCGCTCGCGTACAATTTTTTTTCTTTTTTTTTTACAGATTTGGTTTACCATATCGCTAATGGGAGATTTTCTAACACAGATTTGGTTAGGATCAAAATCTAGATCGTAAAAAAAATCAAAATCTTTTAGCGGCAGGGAAGAGCTCGTGCATGATAACGTATTGTAGTGGAAATGTAGGGAAGACAAAGGAAAGAGAGTTTTCATTCATCAGTCTCTTAGGGTTACATGGATACAATATATATAAAGGGAAAACACTAGGTAACTAGATGGACCGCACATCCATGGGCTGTAGGCCCTGTAACAAATATCAATTTATTAAGAGTTTTATCCATTGGAAAGTGTAATCGTTCTTGGGAATTACTAAAGTCATTAACTAAGTTTGTTAATATCATGTTCTTTAATAAGGGTAAATATGGAAGAAATCACATTCGAATTGGTTTTATGCCTATCTATAGGGACTAAAGAATTTTACTTCTCCGCCTTTATAATGGGGACGGAGGGAGTAAATGATAACAACTTATAAAGAAGATGGAAACCTATCGATCAAAAAAAAAAAAAAAAAAAAAAAAAAAAGATTGAAATCTTCAAGTTCCAAGGTCACGATAAACGTATTCTCAAGTTTTTAAAATACCTTTGTAATTCTGATTTCTCTTGATTTTGGCGGACACAAGATATACTTATACATATGTTTACAGATGACGGCAAGGGTGAAGAACGGTTTTATGGATTAATGGGTATATTTAGTAAGGATAATGGGTATATTTAGCAAGGATAATTTGGTCGGAGCCATGAAAATATATTGAATAGGTCCTAGTTAGCGAGTCAACTACGATTTTTGCTCTCCTCAGATCATTTTTTGCTCTCCCTCTAACAAAAATCTTTCCTTAGCGAGATTCATTCATTTCCTTAGCGCGCGAGAGAACGTAGCACGAGCGTGCTAAGACGTAGCACGTGCGTGCTAAGACGTAACACGTGCAAGAAGATCCAATATGAGTTTGCGAGAATAACGCACGCCTGATCTGAAAATAGGGGGCTTATTAGCTATCCTCCACTAGGTAAACACCTATATGTAGAGAAAGGCAGGAGAGAGAAGGGGGATACACACTTTGTAAAGAGGAGAGACACATTTTTGTAGAGAGAGACTTTATTTTCTTTATCATCTTCTTCCCCAAAAACTAGATCTAGAGCTCTATCAAAGACCCATTAATAAAGATTCTAAATGTAATACTCATGTAATCCGAACAATCATGGTGAAGAACCATGGATGTAGATCACATCGATCGAACCATGTAAAAAATCCTTGTGTCTCTTTATATTTCTAGTACTTATAGTTGAGATTTAGATGATTAATAAGTTTAGATCTAGAAATTATTATAAGGGGTGTGTTGTAGAATTTCTGTATTTTTCCTATCCAACTAAAACACCGCCGCCACGGTTAGGAGGGCTGACCGAAAAAAACGAAACACCGTTTTAATGGGACCGTAAAATAAAATTTATAATCCCAAAGACCAATGCGACCAATTTGTTTATTTAAACTGTAGTGAATAACCCGTGTACATAATAGCACGATATTCTTTTTATTTTGATACGAAATTTCTGCTGCGCCAGTCGTGGCGCTGGTAGTATATAGTGGCAATGACGGCGGCGATACCGCAATGTGCTTACCGCCTGAACATTACTGTATGGAAATGATAAGTACCATGTATCGCTCGTGAGGTGGTTGTAACCATCCGGTGAAACCGCAGGCGCATGAATTGAGATTTGAGAATAGTGCATTCCAAAACATATCACCGTTTACAGTTCATTTGTTATTTTGGTTTTTAAACCAAAAATACAAAGCAAGTACTATCATACATCGAATTCACATACTGATTAATGTTGTAGCCCCACTCCCACATATCGATTACAATCTTGGTATAGGGGCTGCAAAAAATGGTAGAGGGGCGGCAACTTAATAAGACAAAAAAAGGTCATTACAAGGTAATTCAAGTGCCCATTATCAAAGAAAATATGAAAATAATAATCAAGATTAGTAATGATAATCAAGATTAGTGTTGATAACCAAGATTAGTGTTGATAATTAATTTTCACTTATTATAACTCTAAATCAGATTTTTAGAGTTATATATTAAAAAAAAAGTTTAGAGGAGAAGAAAAAGAAAACTTATGTGATATTTGTGAAACCCTAGATTTTGATTCACTCAACCAAAATTAGTGATTCCAGTGACAGGATACTTATAAATTAGTTCCCAATAGCTTTTTCTCGCTCAAAATTATCTAAAGTACATAACAAAATCAAAACTTTTGAATTTTCAGAAGAACTTACGGTTGCAATTTTGCTCGTGATCAACCGTAACTCTTAGTTACGGTTCGTAAGTTATCGAATACCAACCGTAACTGGTTAAATTTGGGGAAGATCCAATCGTAAAACCAGTTATGGTTGATAATTAAATTTGGACAACAACTGTAACTAAATTACGGTCGGTAACTAATGAATCGAGACCAACCGTAACTACCCTACGGTTGGTGTGTCAACTTAACTTTTGACCGTAAATCATTATTTGATAAATTCTTAAGACACAAGATTATTTACGGTTGGTATGGTTGTTTGAGTAACAAACCGTAACTCAATTACGGTTGATAAATATGATGCAATGAGAAATCCCCCACTTTAATACCCCAAAAAATTTACACCCCTATGTGTCCATGTGTTATTGGCTCACTTTTAAAGCGGACTCCTTGTTTTTCTCAGGTGGGGTAGGGTGAGGATGAAATCTAGGTGGATAAGAGTGACACATAGGGGAGTAAAATGGTGGCGTAGAAAAGTGGGGATAGGAAGCAGCTTCGGGACTGTAAAAATGAGCGAAGAAATATTTCCATCCAACCAGCCGAGCCGATACATAACTCTCTCTCTCTCTCTGGGTCTAGGGACGTGTCGCCATCTGCTAATGATTTGCATTTAATGCAAAGCCGTTCATAGATACGGCACGTATTTTGAGGTAATTTGATTTCTACCGTAATTTCCGACAGCTCCCTAGAGAAGGACGAGGGTTAGTTTGGGCATTCCGACACATTGTCCTCCCAACTGAGAAGCACTGAACCATGCGTGAAGCTTTATCACCAGTTCCACTTTATAAGTCAGAAAATCGATTTTAAATAGGCACAGAGTCGGAAACGATTTTGATCTAGCGATTAGATCATTTTCGATCTAATACTGCTAGAGCCGTTGGATAAAGTGAATCCAATGGTGGTGGTGGTTTTTAATGAAAATTGCATTTTTGCCCTTGGGTGAAAAACTCCACCGACAACCACCACCATTGGATCGACCCATCCAACTACTCAAAGAAAGCTAGATCAAAAATGATCTAGCATCTGCTAGATCAAACTTTTTTCCGTTTTTGGTGGTTGTGTTGGAATATGGTTTTGTGACACTGTTTCGTTTAAGTTTGTAATTCCCAGTTTTATTTGAAGCAATCGGAAACGCTTATTACGAGCGTGTGATTACTTTTGTAATTTTTTTTTTTTTTTTTTACTTAATATTATATAACCTTTCTTTGGAGTTTTTTTTTTTTTTTACCAAGAACAAGAAAAGAAAAGGAAAAGCTAATGAGACTGCTTTGAGCCCGTCAAAGTTCGATACCAATGAACAAAAAAATGTAATAAAAAAAAGGCTCTCTTTGGTACTATTGCAACTTTTAACGGTTCCAAAGCATCTGACCCGGGAATCAAAACATAACGTCATTGTCATGTCGCACCATCCCCTGTCTTCTGCTCTGGTGCCAGCTATTCGCACCATTTTTTGGAAATTTGAATAAGTGGGTCATGGAAACAACAGTCAAGCTTCCAACGGCATTAAGCAACAACCTTGTTGGGATACAAAATAGGGAAAAATATCGTTTGGTCCTTTTGTAGGTGGGCCCATGTCTGTTTAGTCTTTTGGTCAAACGCTTTTCTTGTTTGGTCCATTTATTATTTAAAAATATTTAAATAGACAAAAATACCCTTCCGTGTGTTAAATTTTTATTTTTGTAGCGATTCTTAGTGCTAAAAAGCAGACTTCATTCCTGGAATGAAGTCCGCATACAAAAAAAAAACATACTTCAATCCAGGAATGAAGTCCATACAAAAGCTAAAAAAGCAGGACTTCATTCCCCGGGAATGAAGTCCATACAAAAAGCTAAAAAAGCACTTCATTCCCAGGAATGAAGTCCATAAAAAGTTAAAAAGCAGACTTCATTCCGGGGAATGAAGTCCATACAAAAAGCAAAAAAGCAGGACTTCATTCCGGGGAATGAAGTCCATACAAAAAGCAAACACGAGTTCGCCGTCTTCATCGCCGTCAACCACACGAGTTAAATGCGTCTTCAAACATCTTCAACAACAAACACACGAGTTCGCCGTCATCTTCATCATCAACCACACCAACCACACGAGTTCGCCGTTGTCTTCATCTACAACAAAGAACTACACGAGTTCGCCGTCGTCGTCTTTATCAAACAGATCGAAGCGGCGAGATGAAAATCAAGAAAAAAAAACGTTTACAACAACCACACGAGTTCGTCAGCCGTCTTCAAACATCTTCAACAAAGAAACACGAGTTCGCCGTCATCTTCATCATCAACCACACGAGTTCGCGTTGTCTTCATCTTCAACAAAGAACCACACGAGTTCGCGCCGTCGTCTTTATCAAGCGATGCAAAGAACAGAGATGAAAATCAAGAAAAACTCGTTTACATCTTCAAAGAAGAAAGAATGCATTTAAGATGAATTTCAACGATGCTGACATCATTTTTGTTTCTTGTTTCACATCATCTCTACAATTAAAACCGTAGAAAAAAGATTTGAGAGGAAAAAAAAACTAGATCTAAAAAGAGAGAGAAAGTAAATGCGAGAATGATTTCATCTCTCTTACCTTTTGACTATATATATGGTCCTTATCCAAAAGGGTATTTACCACTACAAGGTGACATTTACATCATCCATGACATCGAGTAGTAGGACCAAACAATAATTTTTTAGGACCAAACTATAATTTATATTACCAAATAGGACCAAACGGACATTTGGTAGGTCAAATGGACTAGACTCATCCTAATATATTATTTCTAGGACCAATTGGTATTTCCTAACCCTTGACACGTCCATTGAGATTAGGTATTTCTTGACCAGACGTTCATTTCAAAATCAAAAAGTCAGTTGAGTCTGACTCATCGTCCAAACAGAAAAGTACAAGACTTGTGAAATCCCAACAACTCCTCTTTTGGTTTTTAAAAAATGACTTGTCAACTCATTTTTCACGTCGACGATGCTATTTTTCTACTTTCCAAATAATTTGGTGATAATTCGACACCATATTTTTTTATTTGAAAATTAGTCATTATTTGCATTTAAGAATCAATCATTTGTTTTGTTTTTGTTCTTGTAGATTTTTTCAATTTTTTCTAAGGAGAAAACATATAAGATTTGGAGATATATATAAAAAATTGAAAACCAAAAATTTGATATCGTTATTTGTGCTCATTGCGTAGCTAATTTAAAGGGCTTTCCAAATATATTAAATTTACAAAAATCCGACACGCATTTTAAAAGATATGAGATTTTTAAATATATATCAAAAGTGCATTTACTTTTATGTCCCTGTAAACATTCTTTATACCACTTCTTTTAAAATCTAACGGCTGATAAGAAAGAAGAAGTCTAATGATCTAACGGACAATGACAATAGTTCGGACGGAATTCTATTTGTGAAATCTAACGGTGGAATTTTAAAGTTTGGAGATCCAATGGTTACAATTCCACTTAGTAAAGAAGGTCTGCAACAGAGCTATTCATACTATTGTGTGGTGGCATCACCAAAAGGGTATCAGAATCAGTTGAACAATTTAACGTTTCTTTTTAATGAATTCTAGAGTTTTCACTTGAGACAGATGCAAATATAGAGGGAGAATTTGAGTTATGAAATTCCTGATACTCCATTAAGGTCAAGTTCTGAAATGAATTTAGGGTCAAGTTCTCAAATGCCTGGTGATAGCAGTGTAAGAAGTCGTCATTCTACTCCAACTATGGTGGAAGATACTCACCTACCAACAACAGCAGCAGACGTGGAGATAACAGATATTCAGTTCCATTCTCCTTTTGGTTTCATGCCCCAAGGTCCCGTACTTACTCCTGGTGGTGACGTAAATATGGATGTATTTAGGATATCCGTAATTTATACCCCAACAAGTACTTCCGCATTTCACCGGTTTCAACTACCTCCAATTCAACCATCTCCGGTACCATATCAAGGTTATGAATCGCCTGATGCTACTCAACCACCATCTCCGACTCTAAATAGTAAGTTTTCGGAGGATCAAACAAACTTAATTAGGGGAATATCTATTTGGAAACCGTTAGTTTGGTAGATATTTGTTAATCGTTTGCACTTTTGTTTGCTAAATAATAATTTTTTTTTAAAGTTTTCTATTTAAGTTTATATTAATAACTTAAAACATATAAATTAGATTTAATTTGGGAAACACTTTTAAGATTTCATAACAACTTCCATATCGGAACTCCTTTCCGTTGTCACGGAGCCACTTTGCACGACATCTTTGATCAATCTCCGGCAGGTTTTCACAACTTCTCATGTTTCGAGCCACTTCCCTTATCATAGCAATATACTTGTTAACATTCTTAGAAATTATGGAGAACTGATCACCCAATGCCATCGAATCACGATTGTTGAGGTTCGTTGTTTCTTCTTCAAATTTCAGTAAAACGCGTCCCCAAAACGGAATGGCCTGTAATGCGCCATCAACGATTGGATGATTCATGAAGAAACATAATTCCTGCAAATGCATTCACTTCTAACGTACTAAATTTGCGCTAATGTCTAGCTCTTGCACTTCTTGTTCTTCTTATTTCATTTTGCACATTAGCTCGAAGTTCAACTCTTTGATTTTCGGCAGCATGTTGCTCTTCTATGAACTGAGTCATGTTCATATTTTGAGAAATTAGAAAATCTAAGAAAATAGGAAGAAGGTGTGAGTTGAAATGAAATTAAAATTGGGTATTTATAAACGGATGAATTTATGTCCGTTGGATTAGATCTAATGGATGGTCTTGTTTCCACTGACTCGACCGCTCGATAGAAACTTGACCTGGCTTGGCTAAGTTGCAAATTTTCCACTTAGCCAGGCCTGTCTGCCACTTTTCCATGCCCATAATTGGTGGAAAATTGACGAAACTAGGGATTTGTCATTCCCATATGAACCGGCCTAATAGTGGAAAAAACACTTATCACGCATTTTTTTGATGTAGCAGCATCACAATCAATATTAAACAGATGAATGGTTATGATGATACTTACTACAACACTTGATAAGTAAAAAACATTTCTAAGTTAAATAAAGTGATTAAATGTTATATATATTTTCCTTTAACGGTTGGTTGTGATGCCGCTATATTAAAATATGATGGAACAAAATGAAAACGGAATCCACTAGCAAAGAAACTACTGCAGTTGTCTTGGAAGGACAAAAATCTAGATTTTAGTTCATGAGAATTATCCGCATGCTACATGTTATGTCTTAGGTCATTTGACAAATTCTGGTGTTTGTACCCAAAATTACTTTTGGGCACGAAACACGATGAATGGATAGTTTTGGTGAGTATTAGGTTTTGGAGACGGATTGGAAAGCGATTAACGCAGGTTTTACGTGGTTCGGCATGGTGTGCCTACGTCCACGGATGAATCCCCTTGGGGAGAAATGTTTTATTGATTGTTGTATTACAAAGTATGTTTTTCTCTCCTATTCCCTACCCCCTTTCATATAATTTCTGCTCCTATTTATACAGTTGAATATCTAATTTCAATGTAAACATAAATAGCATTAACTCTCATTTATGCCTCCATTATGATTTACGCATGAAAATTCTTTGGAATCAATGCGCATGCCTTCATGGTGATTTATGCATGAAACTGCTGGAATCAATCTTTGCATGCCTTCATGGTGATTTATGTATGAAACTACTTGGAATCAATGTCGCGTTCCTTTATGATGATTTATGTATGAAATCGCTCATTTATGCTTCCATGACACATTCTTGCATAAATGATGGCTGGCGATATTAGCGGATATTCTTGTGGAACAATTGTTGCATGGGCAGGGACTGGCTTGATGGTTGACAGACAGGATGGCTGGCAGCGTGGATGGAGGCTGGCTGGCAGCATGGTTGGAGACTGGTTGGCAATGCGGGAGAATTTTTGGTTAGGAATTGGTTAGCAGCATTGCTTTTTGCTACAAGACCAAAATTGGCTTGGGGTGCGACTGACTTCGATAGTTGACCGACGGTTGACTTTGACTGTTGACCGGCCATTGACTTTGACCGTTGACCTTGATCGGACGTTTGACTTTGATAGTTGATCGACTTTGACTATTGACCGGTATGTGCAGACTGGTGGGCTGCCTTGGTTGATTAGCAGGCTTGGATAACGACCAAAAGATGATTCAAGTATCAATTTGGCCCATTAAGCGGTATTTTTACTTATGGTACAAACATCGCCCCCTCTTAACCTCCAACTTGTTGGGGGTTAAGAAAAACTTCGTGTTCCTTAGTCGGTGATAAAACTCGCCCCCAAGTGCGGACTATTGATGTTGAGGTGATCGGCGAACTTCCCTTGTTGTTTGCGGAAATCACAATCAAGACGCCCCCAAGTGTGGATATTGTGGTTTGGGAGGTCGGCGGGAAATAGTTGAGAATGAACCACCATTATATGCAAAAATTAGGGCCGAAGGCTGATCGTTCTATGTGAAGCGTGATGCTTGATTGGAGCGGTATTGTGAATGAGCGATAATTGCGGCGTAAAACCGAATTGCGGTGGTTGCGTCGGACTTTGACTGCTGAAGCAAGAAAATGTCACTTCTGATAATGAGCAAACGGGTGGTAACATCATTGAGCAAAATTATCTGCACCGACTTCGATCAGCAAGCTGCAGCAGAAATGAGTAAAACGTATTACAACGACTACGTTTAAGCGCGATCTGCGAGATTTGCGAACATAGCTGGACCGCATGACACTGCGATCAGCTGGAATGCGACAACGACGAGTAAGATCTACGGCAGTGCGGTCAGCTGGATCTGCAGAACTGCGAGCATAGCTAGACTCGCATCAGTCGCGATCGAGTGGAATGCAAGTGACGAACGAACGAAGTTGTACTACAAGATTCGCGATCAGCTGGATGCAGAAGCTACGAGCATAGGCTGATCTGCACCAGTTGTGATCGGCTGGAATGCAGCGACAACGGAAAAGGCTACTGCTGCAGCAGATCTGTGATGAAGCTCGGATCGCAGAAGCGCAAGCATAAGTTGAGCTGCATCAGTGTGATCAGTGGAATGCGGCGACAACGAACGAGGTTACTGTGCTGCGATAGCGACGATTAGAACTGAGTGTAGCGGATGCTTGAGGACTTGGTTTAAACGGTCGATAAACATAGGTGTAACGATTCACGAATAAAACTAGACAACATCGATTGCGTCAACCGAGTGCCACTGCAATTGCATCGATTCGTCCAGCCGAAATGAGAATTCGTAAAGCAAAGCGGGTTTGCATCGATTGCATCCAAGCCGAGTCAGAGTTTCTTTAACCGAAGTACAAAAATTCAATCAACATAATTATAAATATTTAACATTACTGATTGTAAAAATTGCGTAAAAATATTAGGGTGTACGCTTGCCCCCTCTTAATCCTACAACTCGTTGGAGGACTAAGAAGTTTGGGATTCCTGACGTTTCGATTTTGAGGAGCTTAATGCAATTAGGTGCTATGTAACTTGCCCCCAAGCGTATGAAGTGTTACATAGCTTGACCCAAAAGAGTAATTTTAGACCACGAGGTGTTACATATCTCGCCCCCAAGTGATGGTCAGTCATATTGAAGTGATAAGCAACTTGCCCCCGGAAGATAGTAATTGTCATGCTGCTCAATGCTTGCACAAGGGTGCACTGCCTTGCTGCATTTTGCTTGCGCATGGGATTTTGAATATATACGCTACACGGAATTCGCGCGGGGCCAATCCCACTATTCAGATGCGCGCAGAATTGAAATGTGTGCATCCCCTCGTTGAGAAGATGCTTGCCACATTAAAGGTGTCTTACCAAAAGTATGCATGAATATATGAAAAGATGCAAAAATATGTAAATTGTATACTTACCTTATTGAAAATGTTGTTGCGACTTCGCTTTCGAAGTGATTAGGATGCCCACTGGCTATGTCGGTACTTTTAAGCGACGATGATTAGTATAGTTGCCTTAGCGTCAAGTCTCGACTTAGTAATTGATTTATGCAGCGTGGACCGGAATGCACCAATTAAGTCAAAGTGGATCGAAGACGATTGCCACAAGCTGTATTTAGCAACAGTGATCCAGTACTGCACCGCACGATTATGCGCAAACTAGGTGAATCGGTTGAGAGGAAACTTTGTATTGAAACAAATTTTCGGAAAATCGGACTACGAGCGATTCGACCTTACGGATCACGAATTAAAAGGACTACTGGCTATTGATCAACATGCCAACAAATGTTCCGAGAAAGCTGGATTACAATAGTTCGATCAATGTTGTAATAGTTATGTGGAAAAGGATATGCAATGATTCGAACAAGCGGATCGCATATTTTCGGTGGTGATTGAATGTGACCGAATTTCCAGTGCTTTGTCATTTTACATTTCTAAAAATTTTAACTTTCTCCGAAAATTGGAATGTCGCCTCCACGACCTTGGTAATTGACATACGATCTCATCGGGCCGACAATCACTCAGTTTGGATGCACGAAGAAGAAGTTATCGAGGAGACAAAATTGGTTGATCAGCGCCTTGCTCTAACATGTCGATGTCGTGATTGTACCCAAAAATATCATTCTCCAATTGCAAAATTTTACCCTCATGTCGTAGGATATTGAAACGCGATCGCAACGAGCCAAAAATCATCCAATTCGGACGTGAGACGAAGAAGATATCAACGAAACAAATTTTTAGGCCAAGCCCTAGTGGGGTGTACATATCCGCAAGGCAAGAAACGGGGCGGAATGATCCGAGGGCTACGGAACGTAGATGTACCGAGCTGCACCGAATCATTGGTTGAAATTAATCGATTAATCGAACGCTACTCGCCGATTTCCGTAGCCGCTTGTGGCGCCTCTGTCCACATGCTATACCTTTGTGTGCCGTTAGCCGCCCGAAACCGCCGCTTCCGCCGCCCGCCGTCGCGGCTCGCCGCTCGTTTAGGTCGCCGGCCCTGTCCGCGGCTTTACAACAATTTTTTTTTTTTTTTTTTTTTTTTTTTTAAATTTGATTTTGATGTTTTAGAGAGCATCGAAAACTGATGTACCAGGGAGCATCAACGGTCTTGTGTTCAGCGTATCGAAGGTTGATGTACCACCATTGCATCGAACTATTGCTGAGAATGAAGTTTTGATGTATCGCGGATCATCGGAGTTTGATGTACCAAACAAAATCCACGGTGGTTATTTGTTGCCCATCGAACTTTGATGTAACAAGAAGCATCGAACCTTTTTCTTGTTGATGGAAGTGGGTGATGGAAACCTTTGACGTGGGTGAGTGAAAAGTAAAGTGGGTGAACGAAACCCGTGAAGAGGGTGAACAGATCTGAGTATCTTTGTCCCCGCCGCCTCAGATTGGCTGCCGGGTTGGCCGCCGTTTTTTTTTTTTTTTTTTTTTTTTTTTTTTTTTGCCGCCGGCTTTTTTTTGGCCGCCGGTTTTTTTTTTTTTTTTTTATGCTCTTTTGCTCGCTGGCCGTTTTTTGTTACCGCCGCCGGTTTTTTGGGCCGCCGACTTTTTGGCCGCCGGGTTTTTTGTTTGCCAAGCTTTTTATGGGCCATAAGCTTTTTGCTTTTTTGTGCCGCCGGCTTTTTTTTTTTTTTTTTGAAACTTTTATGCCACGCTTTTCACGAATGTTGCTTTTTGTTTTGAAATTTCTGCAACTGTTGGTGGTATTATCTTTCTCTTTGACTTTTTGCAATGGTTTTGTTGGACCGTTCTACAGTTTCTCATGGAATTTTCACCATGATTTTCTTTGCACTTTCGTGCCCTTTTCTAGAATTTTCTACGAGATGCTTTTAAGGAGGTTTTCCTTGGGTATTCAAGCACCTTGAGATGTGGACAACTTGATAACTGCGATCATGACAATGTCGATTTTGTCATACAACAAACTTGAGCAATTGGATAATGCGTTATTTGAGAAGCAATTTTTTTTCGGACTTTGGACTTGAACATTTCTGCGGATCGAACATCCTGGCAACAACCTTGGTGATTTTGCAATGATCGACTCTGGTGGCTTCCGATCATGATCTTTGGGCTATAGTAATTGTGATTAAGCTGAACTGCAACATTGCGATCGGTGACTGACGATGATAGAAATCGAAACCGGATCTAGCCATGTTGTGGATCGAACATCCTATAACGATTTTGATGGTATTTCACTACATCTTTTGCCGAAACGAGCGTTCGAAGAACACTATCATCAGTTTTTGTAATGATGCGATTTAAGCGGTATCATGACTAATAGCTTCACAAAACAAACAGCGAATCTTAGTTGCAGCATTTGCGATCAACTGATCGTAGTATGTGCGATTATACGGTCGGCCAGCCCAGTCGCGATCACTGGGATCACATCGTATGATCAAACTAGTCTGCGGCGATTCGCGATCAAGCGGGATACGGGCAAAGTGATTTTCCAAAATGCTCGGCGCTTTTTCACGGACACGATTTTGAAGCATTTTCTACAACTTTTCTCAATGGGAAAGCACGATTTCTTTTCTCGTATTTCCCCTTAGTCGGCGCCAATGTTTGTACCCAAAATTACTTTTGGGCACGAAACACGATGAATGGATAGTTTTGGTGAGTATTAGGTTTTGGAGACGGATTGGAAAGCGATTAACACAGGTTTTACGTGGTTCGGCATGGTGTGCCTACGTCCACGGATGAATCCCCTTGGGGAGAAATGTTTTATTGACTGTTGTATTACAAAGTATGTTTTTCTCTCCTATTCCCTACCCCCTTTCATATAATTTCTGCTCCTATTTATACAGTTGAATATCTAATTTCAATGTAAACATAAATAGCATTAACTCTCATTTATGCCTCCATTATGATTTACGCATGAAACTGCTGGAATCAATGCTTTGCCTTCATGGTGATTTATGCATGAAACTCTATGGAATCAATCTTTGCATGCCTTCATGGTGATTTATGTATGAAACTGCTGGAATCAATGTCGCATTCCTTTATGATGATTTATGTATGAAACTGCTCATTTATGCTTCCATGACACATTCTGCATAAATGATGGTAGCATGTATTGGCGGATATTTCTTTGGCGGAACAGTTTGTTGCATGGCGAGGGCCAGCTTGATGGTTGACAGACAGGATGGCTGGCAGCGTGGATGGAGGCTGGCTGGCAGCATGGTTGGAGACTGGTTGGCAATGCGGGAGAATTTTTGGTTAGGAATTGGTTAGCAGCATTGCTGGCTACAAGACTGAAAATTGGCTTGGGAGTGCGGCCCGGCCGATAGTTGACCAGCGGTTGACTTTGGTGATGGACCGGCCATTGACTTTGACCGTTGACCTTGATCGGACGTTTGACTTTGATAGTTGATCGACTTTGACTATTGACCGGTATGTGCAGACTGGTGGGCTGCCTTGGTTGATTAGCAGGCTTGGATAACGACCAAAAGATGATTCAAGTATCAATTTGGCCCATTAAGCGGTATTTTTACTTATGGTACAAACATCTGGGTCACAAATAAAATTGTGTCGCGGGGTAGATTTTTGACCACATGAAAATAAGAGATCATGTGTCGCACGACAGATTTTGGCCTTGGGTGGTACTTACTACATTTTATTTCAAGAGATAATGTTAGAACCAAACAGCGACGGAACCCGGAATTTATATTTGGGTGGGCTGATTTTTTTTTTCTCTCGAACTCTCAACTTAATTTATCTCAACTGCAAGAATGACAACTGCGGTAATATACTTAAAACTGAGTATGGTATGTCACACGATCTCTTTTTTTTTTGGAGCACAAAGCTTTGAATCAAATTTTTTCACCTTGTAACTAATATTAGAGAGGAATAATTTGCATATCGAAAATAATAATCCTGACTTCGGCCGCCCAATTTTTTTTCTAGTTTTAAAGGTTATTATAGGATGCAAAAATATTTGGAGTTTGTACATATACGCATAATAAGTCATGACATATTGTATTTTTGTCTCATGAATATACTGCATTTTTAGATTATACATAGATATACATAAAATTATAGTCACTTCATAGAAGAAAAATGAATTTTTGGACAAACACTTGTTTTTTTTTCTTCTTTTTTTAAAGGTGGACAAACGCTTGCTTAGTTAAGGACAAGACATCCCCATTTGACACACGGTTTATTTTATCAAACTGACACGTAACAGGTGAGCCATTCAATACTTGATTTTAAGAAACATCATGAATACTTGTTTTTCCTTATAGCCTTTGACCGGTTGAGATGCTATTCAAAAATTAATCCATGCGGACCGGGTTCCAAAATCTACTGATTTCTTCCACGCAGAATCATATCTTAACAATTAATGGGCTAATTAAAATTTACAGCTGGGCTAAATTTTACAAATGTTAAAAATTACACTAACAAAACATCTTTTTAGAAATTTTGGGGTGGGCTTCAGCCTGGGTAAGCCACCCCTAATACTGTCCCTGGAACCAAACTAAACTTTGTGTCTTAAAGAAATTTTCGGATAACATATATTTGACTAATTTTCTAATTGTAGCTTTTCAAGTAAAATGCAAATTTGCAGTCACATAGACAGGCGGAAAGAATTTCATTGCAGATGGAATCCTAGAAGCGGTGGAAAAGCTAAAAATAGCAGTGATGAGTTTTAAGGTAGACCTGATTTGATTCAGACTCTTATCTGTGGACCTACTTCTACTTGGCATCAATCAGCTATTGGCTCATAAACATATATGGACTCGGCTATGTTCAGCTTGTAATCACAAAGTGACTCTTTGGTCGACTGGTTAAGGCGTGTGCCTACTAAGCTAAGAGCAACTGCAATGGGACGAGTAAAACTAAAGACTAAAAACCAAAAAAAAAGTTAAAAGATATGGTTTTAGTCCGTGGTGAGACACTACGTTGGAGGAGTAAATTTGGTGGAGCGTAACTCAGAATTGCGTCTGATATGGGGCGTAGTTGTTAAGTGCGTTTGGGTTGGACGCAACTTTAAGTTACGCCTGATGTTGGGCGGTGTTTAAATTTGCGTTTGGTGTGGAACGTAATCGAGACTACGCGACCGACCGGCGCAAACACAAAAATACGCCTGAATGGGACGCAAATTGAAACTACGCCTGATGGGGCGGTAATTGAAACTACGCCTGCTGTGGCGTAACTTGGAACTGCGCCTGATGGGGCGCAACTTCTGGTAACGCCTGATGGAGCGCAACTTATTGACTCCGCCTGATGGGGCGTAACTTGTGATAACGCTTGATGGAGCGTAACTCAGAATTGCGCCCCACCACACACTCGTCCCACACGTGCGTTAAACCCTTCTCAAATCCTCTTCGTTATCATCGATAGGCAGAATAAACCCTTCAAGTGTTTTCATCGTTCACATCTTTTGTTTTCCATTCATACCTTCTTCTCTTCCTTGCGTAAATTTCTTCTCTTCTCTCCTATTAGATTGATTATCCAAGAAAAACGTAGAAAGTTTAACTTTAATTTGGCCGTGATGAGGTATGAGATCTAAATCTTTTATTAATTCGATTTCAGCAAATAAAGATCAAAATAATCAATTATTATGACTTTTTAATCGTATTATTTCATGATTATAGATCAACCCAAATCCTTAAATTTTGTATTGGGTTTAGATCGAATTTGAATTTGTATTTGAGATTTTTTTTTATACCCCACTGTGTGATTTATTATGTCTAGTTTTAGGATGATTACTGTTTTTGGGTGATTATTGTTTGGGTAATTTGACTATTGTTTTGATTATTTTGATAAGGATTATTACTGTTCTTGGGTGATTATTGTTTGGTTAATTTGATTATTGTTTTGATTATTTTGATAAGAATTATTACTGTTTTGGGTGATTAAAAGTTTGGTTAATTTGACTATTGTTTTGATTGATTCATCTCGTGATGCATACTTTTTGTTTATTGCATGTGTACAGATGTCGATTTCCAGGTTCAATAATCGCGTAAAGGCAGACAAGAAACAAAAATCTTTAGCCAATGATGATTATAATTTAATCTCTAGTGGTCAAATTAAGGAGGTTGATGTTCACGGGTTAGGGAGGAGGTTTCCTGTCGTTGAAGATGATAAAGCACACGCTTCTACGGATATCATAGTTACGAGACAACATTAACTCTCGGTATACACATCGTGGTAACTTTGCATTCGGTCATTACTCACTATAAGGTTATTTCTAGACTTATTCCTAGAGTCAAATATATTATTGAAAGAGCGGGATGGGATAGACTATTGAACATGGAATTGGGAGAAACCCCATGCCATGGTCGACTATATTGTGGAGAGGTTTTGGGATACTACGAATACATTTCACTTCCCTTTTGGTGAGTTGGGTTTCACACCTCTTGATTGGGTCATGTTGACAGGAGTGATTATTGGAGATGGGGTTGATGTTCCGTATGATTCTCGAAAAGTATCAATTTGAATATGTCCGTGATAATATTTTCCCAGATATCCAAGATGACTCGCTTTGTGCAAAAGGCGCGTCATGGAAATCTAATTCAATTACGATTAAATTTTTGAGTTCATATTTCGTACAAGAGAAAAATTACGTGCGGCTGAAAATGATAAAGTCATTCTTTGAAAGAGTAGCAACTTTTTTTTATGTATGTTTTGGGACAATTTTTTTTCTCTAATGCAAAGAACTATATTGATGCGGGATGGTTAGCTGCTTTTGACGATCTTGATGCAGTTTCCTCCTATGATTGGGGTGTTGCCGCTTTTTCGAGACTATATGCGGCACTCCGTATAGCTGGTAGGAAGCGGAAGACACTAAGCGGGCCCTTCCAAGTATTAGAGGTAAATTCCTTTCATATACTTCTTCCTTTTAATGTTTAATTTATTGGGTTGAGAAAGAATCAATTTTTTGCTTGGTATTTTGATTTAGTTTTGGGGCTACGAATATTTGGGCATATGTGCACCCGAGATAGTCCAGCCTAAGGATGATCAACCAATATGGCCTAGAAGTAGTAGGTGGAAACCAAAGAAGAAGGTGGTTGATATTGTTCGTTGTAGAACTTTATTTAATAAGTTGACCGCGGACCAAGTTACATGGCAACCTTGGGAATCATGCGGACAAATCCTTGAATCAAATTGGAATCAAAACTTCCTTACTCTCAAACACAAGGGTTATATTTTCTTGGAATGGCGTTGTGAGTATCATTTAATGGTTTTTATGCATACTAATTTATTAGATGGCAATTACACCGTTTGATGTTTGATGCGACTCCATAATTCCACTTCGGATTGATCAGTTCCAACACCGGGATCTTGAGATATTGATAAATGAATTTTACACATTGTTAAATCTTCGATTGTTGAAAAATTAGGACCTCGAGGAATTCGTGTTTGCCATTAACTCGAGTTCAATGAAAAAACTCGGAAACTAAATTGAAAGACAATGGAATGAGTTAAATGAAAAAACTATTAAACTGGTTTCAAAGACAATACAATGACTCTGTTCTTGTTGGGAAACATAGATTGAATAACTCGTCCGTATTTATAGATATACGGGGCTGCAGTTTTAGTTTCCAACGGTCTTAAATGGCCAACGTTCTAAAATTTCCAACGTTACAAATTTCCCAACGGTATTACAAATAATTTGAAATTTTGAAAATACCTGAAAATGGTGGTGGAAATTTCGAAAATATATGAAAAACCGTGAAGGATGGGGCGTAGATATAAATTGCGCCCCATGTAGTAACAGGCGGTACTTATAAATGCGCCCCATGCATTCAACAGGCGTAACTTATAATTGCGCCCATGCATTCAACATGCGTAACTTATAATTGCTCCCATGCATTCAACAGGCGTAACTTATAATTGCGCCCAGCATTCAACAGGCGGTACTAGTGATTGCGCCTGACTACAGGCGGACTTTAAAATCACGCCCGGTCAGACGTAACTTGTGACTACGCTTGAATGAGGCGCAATATTATGGTGCCGCTTGGTATCGACGCAAATGTTAATTACGTCCCCACCGGGTGGAGTCTAAAGTTGCGTTTCAATCAAAGCGAGTCTAAAGTTGCGTCTCATTAACGGACGCAAATTACAGCTACGTCCCAATCAGGCGTAGTCTCAAATTACGCCAGACTATAACTAAACCAAAGACCAAATTTGGTTTGGTTTTTAGTTTTAGTCTAGGATTTACTCTTTACTCCACTCGATAGTGTCACTGATTTCGACCAAATTTTTAGTTTTGGTCGATGACTGTGGATGCTCTAAGTAGCCTAATTTGATCGGGGGCCAAAGATATTAGTTGGGGGCCTCCCACTAGAGGACAAAAAAGGTCACCCAAACCTAATTTGGGTCACCCCTTAGCAAAAATTTTTCTAAATACCTAAGCTACCCCTGAATGATTAGTATTAAAACTTAATAATTTGGTTAGTGTGGTTAGATTATTTGTTAGATTAAAATCGATTTTAGATTTTTTTTTTTTTTTTTTTTTTTTTTTGAGAAGAAGAAGAAGAGGTTTTAGAGGAAAATTTGGGCTTTTTAGAAATGAGTAATTCAAGTAGGGGAAATGATGTTGGAGAAGGTTCAAGTAACAAAGATGATTGTGTTGATGGTAATATTATCTTAAATTCTCCCATGGATTGGATATATGTCACAACACAGAGAAAGAGTCGTCAATGTCGAGGGATGTATACCCCAACGACTCTATAAAGTCGTCAATGTATTGACACCAAAAATGACGACTCAAACCTGCAACTTTTCCGGGTTATGAAAAATCGTCAGGGTAATATGATATCCCCGACGACTCAAACCTGCAACTTTTCCAAGTTATGAAAAATCGTCAGGGTAATATAATATACCCTGACGACTCAAACCTGCAACTTTTCCAAGTTATGAAAAATCGTCAGGGTAATATGATATACCCTGACGACTCTTAGCTTGGGCTACAAAGAGTCGTTATTTTGTTTGTCTATACCAAGACGACTCTGAAAAATTTTGGGACAGAGAGGTTGTTTGTTTTTTCACCTGGGGTCGTTGACCTTTAAAAAAAGGGTCGTCCATAGAGGATCGTCATAGGTTTCTATATTATGTTAACGACTCTAATCTAGGGTAAAAAATATGAAAACCAGAAATATGGTCGTTATCTTGATCATCATATACCCTAACGATTTTTCATGGTCTCTACATGCATATGAAAAATCGTTAGGGTTTAGACTTGTCGAATTGACGACCCTTTTACTGTAACTGAAATTTTTCGGGTGAATTTTTTTTTTTCCTTGGAGTCGTTAATGGAGGAGAAGAGAAGAGTCGAGAGGGAGTGATCTTTTTGTTTAGAACTAGAAATGAATTGGGGCTTAGGATTAAGGGTTAATAGGTTTTTAAGATTTATTTTTAGTGAAGAGTAAAATAGTATTTTCATAATCGGTCTAATACGCCCCTGAAAAATTTGGGGTGCAAAAATATCAAGGCCCCCAATTAAAATGTTTGGCTCCCAATCAAATTAGGCTAAGTAGATGGGGTTTCCCGCGAGAGTTTGAATCTCTCTCTGGCGTCGTTCTTCTATTTATATATGAACCGTTTTTTTGGTACCATGTTTTTTTTTGTGGGGACCATGGTTTTATTTTGGTAAGACATTAGAATTAAATCTAGATCACCCCTTATCTAAATATTTATATTAATACCGAAATTACCTTTTTCAATTAAGTTTTAGTGTAATGATTAGTTATATCATTAGGTTAACATAATTAGTGATTAGTGCAAGATTAAATCAAAACAAAATAAACTAAAAAAAAAATTAAACTAAACTAAATGATTAGTGCAAGATTAAATGAAGATTAAATTAAAAAAATTGAACAAAGGTTCGGTTGGGAATTTTTTTTTACGATGTAACCGAACCTTAGTTCGGTTGGGAAATGTTTTTTGCGATGTAACCGAACTATGGTTCAGTTGGGAAATATTTTGCATAACAACCGAACTACGGTTCAGTTGGGAAATGTTTTTTACAACTAACCGAACTATTAGGTAGTTCGGTTGGGAAATGTTTTTGGCTACGTAACCGAACCATTAGGGTTCAATTGGGAAATATTTTTTGCGACGTTACCGAACCTTAGTTCGGTTAGGAAGATTTTTTGGCAACGTAACCGGACTGTTATTATGTTGGGAAATATTTTTGCGAAATAACCGAACTAAGTTTCGGTTGTGAAATGTTTTTTCAAATAACCAAATTATAGGGTTCGGTTGGGAAATGTTTTTCGCTACTAACCGAACTATTAGGGTTAGATTGGGAAATGTTTTTTGCGACATAACCGAACTAAGGTTCGGTTGGGAAATTGTTTTTGCGAAATAGCCAAACTGTTCTTCATGTTCATCATTTCTATTAGGTTCGGTTAGTTCGAAAAAGTTTTTCATATAATTCCTAGCCGAACTTCTCTCTGCAACTTCCATTTTCAACTCATATTGATGGTTAATCCTCATTTTTCAATCGAACGAGGAATGTCAAGGAAAGAGAGAAGAAGAAGAGAATTTTTTTTTAATTTTGATTTTGATTTTGGTTATGATTTTGATTTCGATTCCCCTGTTTTTGTTTTCAATTTTGATTTTGATTTTGGTTAATAGATTCATTTAGATTAGATATATATGATTAGATTTATATAGTTATTAGGTTAATTTTAATTTAAATTAAAGTAAAGGGTAAATGTGTATTTAGCTAACTTTAGGATACCCCTTATAAATATAGGGAGGTTGGCCTAATAAGACCATGGTCCCCCTAAAAAAAACCATGGTCCCTAATAAAAAATGGTTCTAAGGCCTCTTCCTATGCACATGCCAAAACATAGTATTTGGCATATATGCACCCACTATGGGTATGCCAAACTGCCAAACTCATATGCCAATATGTTATTTCTGGCATATAGGCATACACGACAGAGTTTCCAGCGAGCGATAGAGTCTTCGTCGCTCGATGGTCAAATGATCGTTCGATGGTCATTCGGTCGACATCGACAGTCAAGCTATCGCTCGGTACTATGATAATCGCTCATCAGATCTTCATCCAACGGCTAATATTTCCCCTACCGGATTTCAACCAATTCCAACCCAACTTCAAATTCATTTCACCATGGATAGCGCATAACCGAAGTGGATTTGACTACAGAGGAAATAACATGGATCATGATAGCGTATTTCCACATACCTACTGAAGGTGAATTTTTAATGAAATGTAAATCTGGTTTCAATCAATATTAATTTAAAAGATAGTTTCCATTAATCTAAAAAAACAAAATTACATTTCAAATTTCAACTAAAAGAAAACATTTTAACTACTCATTTCCTTGTCCGTTTCCTCCCGGACCAAAGATCCAATTGCCTGCATTTTCTGGATCCATAGAGTTGTTCAACAAACTATTTAAGGTGCCTGTTTGAGACTGACTTGGTGGTTGAGTCTCATCAGAATCACCATAACCTTGATAAGAAATGGGAGTACGGGGTATGGGAACATTATACAAATCTTGAAATGCGTGTGGTTGATATTGTTCTTTGGAATGGTTGAAATCTTTGATGAGGTTGAGGCAATTGGGGTATACAGATTCGTTTGCCTAACTACTTCCATGTTCACACCACCACCTGGAGTCGGCATATGTCGGTTGGCAAATGACTAAACATACGTGTAGGAGTTGTATCCATGCCAATGTTTTCTTCAACACCATGTACTGCTTGACTTTCTAACACCATGTTTGGAGTTGAACTTTCTGGTACCTCTTCCATATGACGACGTCTCAATCTTCTTCCACCACTTTGCTGACTTCCACCACTTTGTTGACTTCCACCACCTTGCTGACTTCCACGACTTTGCTGACCTCGACGACTTTGCCGACTTTGATGGGTCTCAATACTTCCACTAGGACTCAATCCTCCACCAGCTCCAAAACCGGGACTCAATCCTCTACCAGCTCAACACTTTGAGACTCATGTCATACATCATGCTTTCCCTCAATCTTTGCATCTGTTCCAAGTGCATATTCTGAAATCCTCAAGAAGAGCATCATAATTGTTAAATCGGTCCGATACTCCAACTCAGTAGCATTGACCCCGAGGTATGGATAAGTCCGAGTAGGTGCACTAGAAACAATTGGATAAGTAACAATCTCTCCGGATGTCTTGGATATAGTCTTTACTTCCCAAGAAAATGGTGGGATGTATGACGATGAACTTTGAGAAGGATATGCAAATACGTCACCCGTGTCTCTGTGGAGGTTGGGAAGGAAGAAATTCATTGTCAAGTGGCAACCTACCTAAAGTGGGAAATCCATCCGACCCAAACTTTGCGGTTGCATGGAAATATTTGGCTTGAAAATAGTATTAAACCAAGATAGGTACTCATTTACGTCCATCGGGTCCGGATCAATGCATCGACTTTCTTGCCAATGATGACCTTCTCTTATCAATTTGAAGTAATCGTCTGCTTGAAACATCAGATCTTTGGGATAAGGGTTGACAGCTATCACTGATCTCCCTTGCAACAGAAGAAGCTGTCTTTCACCATAATACCAAACACCCTTCTCAGAAATAGGGTTGTATAATGATCGGTTGTCACCCGGTCAAAAATAATTTCACTTTCTTGCTTCACTAAAATAAAGTAGTATGCAATAAGAAAGAGTTCGTATCCACGAGAGAGGCTTATGTTGTTATGCAAATTTTCAGTTTCTTAGTAACCAAGGGGGGTGTTGATGTTTCAAAGCAATAAAAATAAATTGAAAGCAAAGTAATAATAAAATTTATCAATAAGGAGAAAGTATTGGTCAGGATAGTTTCATTCACAAATATGTATTCTCAACAATGACTAGAATTGAAATTTTAATCTCTCATTTACTAAAAGTCCTAGGATACCTTGATCGCAAGAGTATCCCGCTAATTCCCTGATTTCATCACAACCACATTAAAAGATGCATATGTGAATTCTTTCTAGAAAGCAACCTAAAGTGTAAAAGCACAATTAAGTTTAACTCCCTAAAAGCAATAAGTTTTACGGAATAAGACTAATCAAGGCAACCAAAATGTGTAAAAGCACTAATTCGATTTAACCCAAGTTACGATTCATATGTGACTAGTAGGATATATCACTACAAGCACTACCCACATTTATGCTACTCAAAATCGTGGATAGACAACGTTTTCGTATTGAAAGCCCTAATATAGCTCTAGATATGAAAGTAGATCGGATTGATTCCCGGACTCAACCAAACAAACTATCAAATCATAATCATTATAAACCATGAATCATAATCAATAAATTACGAGACAAAACTAATACATTGAATCAAATCTTATTTGTGAAATCCACTTATTATCCCATAACCAATAATAGGTATTTAGTTACTCATAGTATTTTGATTCAACATAATTATTATCAAAAATAAGATGAAGAACATGTAAAATAAAATGGAAGCAAACCCTAGTAGAATCGCTCTCCTCCAAAACTCAAAGAGAAAAATACGTGATTTCTAAAAGAATAGAAACTCCTTCTTCTTATAGCCTTCACACTTTCCAAAATTAGGTCTTCAAAGTCCATTACCAAAAAGTCCACCAAGCCCATGAAACATGTGTGAGAAACCCATGTGAAAATATATCCCAAAATTATGCTCGCCGGAAAACTGGGATTGTGGCCGGAAAAGTCGCCGGAAATCGGCTCCGGTGACCGGCAAAGTCCGCCCGGTCACCGGTCAACGAGTTGGATCGGGTCAACGGGTCAGAACTGGATCGGATCGGGTCAGTCAACTCAAGTCAGACATGGTCAGGATGAATCAGACCAGTCGGACACGATCGAGTGAATCAAGTGAGTTAATTTGGCCAGGCCAGTCTATTGCATAGGCCCGGCTACGTGTATGGCAATCATTGTGCTTCACCACCTTAGCACAGCCATGATGGCCTGTTCTACCACATTGTCACTTCACTGCGACTTTATCACCTTTCACTTTGCATTTCGGTTGCAAAGCAACACTTGCGATTGACAACCGCAATTTTCACCATCTCTCGCCTTGTAATCACTTCCACTGCAACATTAGCTCATAGCATTGCACCATCACCTCCTTGGCAAGCTTCATGATTGCCCTTCTTGCAACATAACCAACAGCAGCAGCACCACCTGACTCAGTTCACAGGGCCCAAGCATCATATCCTTTTGTTCTTTGCCATTCAGCCAGCCACTCTGCATTCAGCTCAGGCCATTTCCTGGCACTTTAGCCTGCATTTCACCATTGCCTCTGCAGCTCTATACCCATTGCAAGCACAGCACCAACATCATTCTATCTCCATCTCGAGGTTAAATTAGACTAGTACCCTAGCCATTCATTGAGTCACCACCACACACCCACTCTTCAATCCAAGCACAAACTCCACAACCATCCATCTGCCTAGAACTGCAGCTGTCATTCAGTGTCTTAGAGCTTCACACCCCCATTACACAGACTTTGCAATGCCATCTCTCAGGACTTGTTCATACCACCTCCAACCCTGAGTTCAACACCACACAAATTCAATAGCAACAACAACATTGAACATTCCCCACTTCCTTGAGCACGAGACACCACCTCGGGTTACTGACCCAATCTTGCAATCTAATCTTATCGACTTTGAATCTCCAATACAGCACTCACTAACAGATTCCACCACCACTGCTCCATTGCCACTGAGCAAAACCATTTCCCATAACTGTATTGCCATCTGAGCTCTCCTTGTAATCTACAGCTTCAAAAACACCATCCCTGTAATTTCCTAGCCAAACTCAATTGATTCTCAAGCAACACCATAAGAATCCAGACCTGCAATTCCAGCTCTGTCCACCATTCCAATCTTCATTCCATTAAGCCATACCAAGTCACCAGCCCTAAGGCCTCCTACAAATTTCCTTGAGCTTCAACACCATCTCTGCTCATCTTGTTTCTCCATTCAACCAAACCCTGGCACAACTCATAAGTGTCTCAGCTCTCAGTGCAACAGAGCCTTTTTGAATTGCGTCTCAAAAGACCCACTTGCCATTACCTCTCTCCGATTCGATTCTTCTCCCTGTAACCACCAGTAGCTTCACTTAAGCCATCAACACCACTACCAATTTCTCTCGATCTTCATCTGAGCTTAATCACCTGAAACCCATGCTCAGCTTAATATATCCAACCACAGCGTCTCAACAGCAAACCACCAACTTCCTACCCACCGAGAACACCCACAGTTCATCTGCAACTTCATCTCAGTTCTTATCTCCAATTACTAAACAACAGCTGCATCTCAATCTCAATTCGAGTTCCACTTTCAACAGCAAGTTTAAAAACCTAACCTCAACCTCCGTCTCAGCATCTTTCTCGGCGCCAGGTTACAATTCGAACAAAACCCATTTCTTAAATTCATTCCAGGAATCGAAACCCCTTTTACCAAATCAGTGCAACAGAACTTCTTGACCTAGTTTCTCATCCATTTTAACTCAGCTGCAGTTTGATTTATTCCATCATGTTCATCTCAGATTTCAAATATCCACATAGCAATTTCATTCCTTCTTCATCGATTCTATTTGAGACCAATCGGATCTCGAGGTTGACGCTGTGAACCACCCTCTAAATTTCTCGATCTCTCTTTCTCTCAATTATTCCGTCTTCAATTCAGGTGAAGACAATGATTAAGAGAAGATACGATTTAGGATAAGTGTAAGAATGGATATTGATATAAGCACCCACTAAAAGATAAGGGACACCAAAAATGACTATAGGCACCCAGCTGTTCCCGTTAAGGGCTGACCAGCTCAACAATGGCCTGTCGGTTCCAGATAACCGACAGTCTAATTCTTCCCATCTCCTTGCGCACTCTCAGCCGGCTCCATGTCTCGCCTATGAATTGACCTCCTCGCTCCATTTAGCTCCAATCGAACGTTTTTCTTCTTCTTTTCTTCCGTGCGACTCCATTGCACCTGATAACTCAAAAGCAAACATAAGATACATAATTCACACGAAAAATAGCAAAGAAAGCATAAACTCTATATAGTAAATACGGTGTATTCTACACCTATCAGATTCCCCACACTTAAACTTTGCTTGTCCTCGAGCAAATCAAACAAAATAATAAAATACAACAACTCCGTGTCGTCGAGGCTACGGTCACTTTTAGCATAAATAACAAGCCTTTAAACCCCTAGGTGTCCCTAGTGGACGAGTTATAGTCTCGTGAAGGTTTACTAGAGATATACCTACAAAACCTATATTTCAAACTCCGTCTATTCGTGACAATTCAATGAATGAATCCAAAATGACTACAGGAGGAGGTACCTTGCAAATTCAATTCAAATATTAGTAAATAAACTCTAATTAGATAGTCGAACAAGCCACAATACTCGGAAACTAACAAACCACAATCACAATGAAAAGATTAAGAAGATGGATATAGATGTAGATGTTGGCGAATATTCACAAGTGTTCGATGTTTCCCATATCTCTGTCAAGGTCACTTTGCTAAAATGAACCTAATCCTATTGGATTGAGCTACTTAGTGCTGAATGCTACATCAATCAATTGGCATATACAAGGGAACCAAAAGTGACTTTATTCAACACAATAATAAATATATTTTTTTATATATTTTTTTTTTTTTGATTGGATCAAATCGGATCCAATTATTTAGTCGCGGCATGATTAGATCTTTTGGATCCAAGCGCATGCTTCTTGTCAGCAAGTACATGATAGTTGCCTTGGATCCTGCATTCCACGCTTGTTTAGGCGACGGAGACAGGGACTACGTTTCACACATACTTGCTATTCCCAAGTGTCTTTTTATTCCGTTTTGGTCTAATCGGTCGGTCTCTTTTTTTTTTTTTTTTTTTTTTTCATATAATTTTTCATTTTTTTTTTCATTTTCTAGTAACTCAACCACTCTATTTCATCCTAGCAGTAATAACACGTCGATTTTTAGTGACCCACCAAAGCACTTAGAGAACAATAGAAAAATATGGAAAAATAAAAATAGCATGTGATATGGTGATATTCCGAGATATGGTAACAACTATCATATAATTTATGATTTCATGAGCTATGTTCGTCCCTTTTAGTTAATTGGTTCCTCAACTCCTGCATTCAAAATGGTTCCATCCACTAATGGTGTCATCCTAAAGGCACAAGTTTCTAGATTTCGGAGTTCAAAAAGCACAATTTTTTTTTTTTTTTTTTTTTTTTTTTTTTTTTGCATAAAACTACTAAACGCATAAAACAAACTATACAATCATATAAATGCTCCCCACACTTAAACTTTACATTGTCCTCAATGTAAAATTGAATCATCCAAAGAAGGTTCAAGGTGGGAAATTCCGCAAATGATATGCAAAAACACGAAAAGAAAGATAAAATGCTTAAAAATAAAAAGATAAAGGAAAAGATACAAAACCGGTGGGTTGCCTCCCACTTAGCGCTTGGTTTAAAGTCGTCAGCCCGACTATCTCCTTGCTTTCTATGACTCCTCCAGAGGGAGTGCATCCACAAAATTAGCTCCTTCCACCACTTCGGAAGTGAAATTCTCATAATATGGTTTCAAACGGTGCCCGTTAACTTTAAGTTCCTTTCGCCGTAGCAATGCTACAATTTCTCTTGCACCATGAGAAAACACATTAGTAACAATAAAAGGTCCGATCCATCGTGACCTTAATTTACCCTTTTAAATAAATGCAAGCGAGTATTAAACAAAAGCACTTTACGCCCAACACAAAATTGTTTTCTAGAAATCATAGTATCATGAAAGGCCTTCGTTTTTCCTTATAAATGCGAGAGCTTTCAAATGCATCATTGCGAAGCTCTTCTAGCTCTTGGAGTTGCAACTTCCTTTGCTTTCCAGCCCCATCCATCTCCATGTTGCATTGTTTAATCGCCCAAAACGCCTTATGCTCAATCTCCACGGGTAAGTGACAAGGTTTACCATACACAAGCCTAAAGGGAGACATCCCAATAGGTGTCTTGTATGCGGTTCTATATGCCCACAAAGCATCATTTAGCCGCATGCTCCAATCTTTCCTTGTTGGATTCACCGTCTTCTCAAGTATGGATTTCACCTCCCGGTTAGACACCTCGCTTGTCCATTTGTTTGAGGATGATAAGGTGTTGCAACCTTGTGCGACACATTGTACTTCTTCAACAAGCTTTGTAAAAACACATTGTTGAAGTGAGAACCTCCATCGCTAATTATGGCTCTTGGAATTCCAAACCTTGCAAAAATATTAGTTTGCACAAAATGCGAAACAACCTTGGAATCATTAGTAGGGGTGGCCTTAGCCTCCACCCATTTAGAGACATAATCAACAGACAAGTAAGATGTAATAATTCCCATGCGAGTTGACAAAGGACCCGTAAAATCTATACCCCATACATCAAAAACTTCAATAAATTGAATAAAAGTTTGTGGCATTTGATTTCGGGCACCTAGATTGCCTGTTCTTTGGCACCTATCACAAGTTGTACAAAATGTATATGCATCCTTAAACAAGGTTGGCCAATAGAAACCGCTTTCAAGTACCTTGTAAGCGGTTCTTTTACTTCCAAAATGTCCTCATAAGCATAGGAGTGACAAAATGACAAGATAAATTAAACTCGGATTCGGGAACGCACCTTCTTATTACTTGGTCGCTGCCATGTTTCCATAAGTATGGATCATCCCATATGTATCGGTTCCCTAACCTCTTAAGTTTGTCCCTCTCAGCACGAGACAAGTTCGTCGGGATTTGTTTAGTTACCAAGTAATTCACAATATCAGCGTACCATGGTTCTCCAAAGGCAATTGAGAATAGTTGCTCATCCGGGAAGCTTTCACGCAATGGGATAGCTTCCTTGTCCACAACGAAGACGGCTCAAGTGATCCGCAACGGTGTTCTCAATTCCTTTCTTGTCCTTGATCTCAATATCAAACTCTTGCAAGAGTAGAATCCATCGTATGAGCCTTGGTTTCGCTTCTTTCTTCATTAGCAAGTACCTAAGAGCTGCATGGTCGAAAAGACAACAACTTTTGTACCAATTAGATAAGAGCGAAATTTCTCCAATGCAAATACAATAGCTAAAAACTCTTTTCAGTGGTTGTGTAGTTTTGTTGGGCTTCATTTAACGTTCTAGAAGCATAGTAAATAGCATGAGGTATCTTCCCCTCATGTTGCCCAAGCACCGCACCAACCGCGTAGTCACTAGCATCACACATTAGCTCAAACGGCTTGCTCCAATCCGGTGGTTTAATGATAGGGGCTGAAATCAAAAGTTCTTTCAAACGATTGAATGCCGCCACACACTTCTCATCGAAGTTAAAAACCACATCTTTTTGCAATAAATTGCAAAGTGGTGATGCTATCTTGGAAAAATCCTTGATAAATCTACGATAGAAACCTGCATGACCAAGAAAAGAACGTATCTCCCTCACCGTAGTGGGAGGGGTTAGAAACACGAATAAGGTCTATCTTAGCTTTATCAACTTCCAAGCCCTTAGAAGATATTATATGGCCTAAAACTATGCCATGAGTTACCATGAAATGGCACTTCTCCCAATTTAGCACAAGATTTGTTTCAACACATCTTTCAAGGATTAATGACAAGTTGTTCAAACATAGATCAAATGAATCACCAAAGACACTAAAGTCATCCATAAACACTTCAATGATGTTTTCAACATACTCGGAGAAAATACTTACCATACACCTTTGAAAGGTAGCTGGAGCATTGCATAAGCCAAAAGGCATCCTTCTATAAGCAAAAGTGCCGAAAGGACAAGTGAAAGTAGTTTTCTCTTGGTCCTCCTGGTGCTATCACAACTGATTGTACCACTGAATAACCATCAAGGAAGCAATAATAAGCATGTCCAGCTAAACGTTCAAGCATTTGATCAATAAAGGGTAAAGGAAAATGATCCTTCCTAGTAGTGGCATTCAACTTTCTATAATCAATACAAACCCTCCAACCGGTTTGCACACGAGTTGGGACAAGTTCATTTTCATCATTCTCTACCACCGTTACCCCTGATTTCTTTGGTACAACTTGTACCGGGCTCACCCACTTGCTATCGGATATGGGGTAGATAACACCCACTTCCAAGAGCTTTAGTATCTCCTTTTTCACAACTTCCATCATGGGAGGGTTCAAACGACGTTGCGCGTCCCTTGTAGGCTTTGCATCGTCCTCCAAACGAATCTTATGCATACAAACGGCAGGGCTTATACCCTTGATGTCGGCGATTGTCCATCCTATGGCCGTCTTGTGCTTCCTTAACACCCGTAGAAGTTTTTGCTCCTGTAATTCACTAAGCTCGTTAGAAACAATCACAGGTAACTCTTCATTATCACCCAAGTACAAGTACTTTAAGTGACTTGGAAGAGGTTTTAATTCCAACTTTGGAGATTTAATAATAGAAGGTAAAAGTTGTTCATCACTGCGTGGTAAAGAAATAAAAGAGATATTGTGAGTTTCCGGACATCCTTGTAGTGAGTTGAGATCACCAAGGGCTTCCTTAACTTCGTTACCACACTCAACACCGTCATCCATGGTTGTAGTTAAAACAGTTTCCAAAGCATCATCATGATTCAATTCAAACACTTGTTGAGCCAATGTATCCAAAACATCAACGGAGAAACAAGAGTGGACATCACTAGGATATCTCATCGTCTCGAAAATGTTGAAACGTATTATTTCTCCATCGAACTCCATAGTCAACGTTCCCTTGTCCACATCAATAATGGTTTTCGCCGTTTTCATGAAGGGACGCCCAAGTAGCAATGGAAGAGACGAGTCCGGTGAACCTTCATCCATCTCTAACACACAAAAGTCAGCTGGGAATACAAGTTGATTAACCTGCACAAGAACATCCTCGACAATACCCATTGGGTAGACATTAGAACGATCGGCTAATTGCAACACAATTCCAGCTTTTTTCAAAGGACCTAGATTAAGTGAATTGTACATAGATGCAGGCATAACATTAACGGATGCACCTAAATCCAACATTGCTTTATTAAAAGTGGTGTTACCAATTGTGACGGGAATGTCAAAGCTACCCGGGTCTTTGCATTTCAAATGGGAGTTTGTATTGTAAGATTGCCAAGCATTCTCCCCCACACTCAACACTTCATTACCTTTGAGCCTTTGCTTATTGGTACACAAGTCCTTCAACACTTTTGCATACTTGGGAACTTGCTTGATAGCATCAAGGAGTGGTATATTCACATGAATCTTCCTAAGAACGTCCAAAATCTCCTTTTCTAGTTCCGCCTTCTTTGAACTTGCAAATCTGCGAGGAAAAGGTATAGGAGGAACATAAGTAGAAACCGGAGTTTTAGAGTTAGGAATTGGTACCTCGGGTGTTTGGGGAATTTCATCCCTCTTTTCTTCCAAAACCGGCTCCTTTGGAGCTTCCTCTTCACCCAAATCAGCAACTTCGGGTTGCACAAGTTGTGTACCACTTCTCAATGTAATTGCATTAACGCCCTCTTTTGGGTTGATAGGTTGAGAAGGAAGTCTCCCACTATTTTGTGCCTTCAAATTGTTGATATCAACCGCCATGGAGCCTACTTGAGTCTGCAAATCCTTGATAGCACTCTTAGTTTCTTGTTGGCTCTCTTTGAACATGGTAGAAATACCTTGCATCATTGTATGTAACTTTGCATCGATATCGGAACCTTGAACCGATTGTTGTGGTTCTTTGAAATTGTTGTTGTTGCGGTTGAAATTGTTGCTGTTGTTGTTGGAATTGTTGTTGTTGTGGTTGAAATCCACTCGAACGATTGAAATTTGGTTGTTGGACCGCACCTTGCTTGTTGGCATAGCTGAAATTTGGATGATCTCTCCATCCGGATTGTAGGTGTTGGAGTAGGGATCATACCTTCTTTGTTGGTTTGGAAAAACCGCACTAACTTGCTCCATCTCTTCACCATGTGAAGGTAAAATAACCGCAGCCATCCTTTGAATCATTTGCTCCATATTGTCCATCCTTTGATCACGGTGTGATGATGATGAATCACTAACTTCATGCACCTGCCTTACCATTGGTTCACCTCTTGTGTAGAATTGTTGCGAGTTCGCAGCCATGCTTTCAACAACTCGGCAGCTTGGGCCACCGTCTTGTTCACTAGAGCACCACCACCCGCAGCGTCTAGAAGATATCTATCACTTGATTGGAGACCTTCGTAGAAGTACTGGATTATCATAGCATCACTAACTTGATGGTGTGGACAGCTTGCCACCAATCTCTTGTACCTCTCCCAACATTCATACAATGATTCTCCAACATGTTGCTTTATTCCACAAATCTCTTTGCGAATTTGAGTGGCCTTAGACGCAGGAAAATACCTCTCTAGAAAGATTTTCTTCAAACCGTTCCATGTAGTGACACTCCCAGGTGGCAAACAATACAACCAATCCTTAGCGCTGTCCACCATAGAAAATGGAAAAACTTTCATCATTGCACCATTGACTTCAGTCTCCGCTGGAAGCATAGCCTTGACAATGGTATAGAACTCCATGAGATGCTTGTTTGGGTCCTCATTCGCCATACCATGAAACTTTGGCAACTCCTAAGCAGCCCGGCTTGATCTCAAAAGTGGAGTTTGTTTGGATACACCATTGTTGTGCATCAAGCCTATGAGAAGCCAAATCCTTGAGTGTACGGTTTGCATTGTCACCCATTGTTTCTTCCTCTTCAATTAGTGGTTCTCCTACGAATGGAACCTCTTCTTCTTCTAGTTGTAACTCTTCTTCCTCTTCTCGATGAAGAGCTTCGTGCTCTACTTCCGAGACTTGTTCTTCCGTTGTGTCTTGCCTTGGTTGGAGTATTGTGCCTCTACGAGTAGCTATCCACACCTTTGGTAATTCCAATCTTTGGAAGCCGAGGGATTAGTACCTGAAAAACAATTCTCGCAAACAAGTGAGAAACAAGACAATAAACGAAAAGCAAGTATAAAAGCGAAATTGTAAAAAGAAACTAAAAACTTAATAACAAGCCGTATGCCTCCCTAAACGGCGCCAAAATTTGATCGGTAGTCACCCGGTCAAAAATAATTTCACTTTCTTGCTTCACTAAAATAAAGTAGTATGCAATAAGAAAGAGTTCGTATCCACAAAGAGGCTTATGTTGTTATGCAAATTTTCAGTTTCTTAGTAACCAAGGGGGGATGTTGATGTTTCAAAGCAATAAAAATAAATTGAAAGCAAAGTAATAATAAAATTTATCAATAAGGAGAAAGTATTGGTCACGGGATAGTTTCATTCACAAATATGTATTCTCAACAATGACTAGAATTGAAATTTTAATCTCTCATTTACTAAAAGTCCTAGGATACCTTGATCGCAAGAGTATCCCGCTAATTCCCCGATTTCATCACAACCACATTAAAAGATGCATATGTGAATTCTTTCTAGAAAGCAACCTAAAGTGTAAAAGCACAATTAAGTTTAACTCCCTAAAAGCAATAAGTTTTCTGGAATAAGACTAATCAAGGCAACCAAAATGTGTAAAAGCACTAATTCGATTTAACCCAAGTTACGATTCATATGTGACTAGTAGGATATATCACTACAAGCACTACCCACATTTATGCTACTCAAAATCAGGGATAGACAACGTTTTCGTATTGAAAGCCCTAATATAGCTCTAGATATGAAAGTAGATCGGATTGATTCCGATTCAACCAAACAAACTATCAAATCATAATCATTATAAACCATGAATCATAATCAATAAATTACTGAGACAAAACTAATACATTGAATCAAATCTTATTTGTGAAATCCACTTATTATCCCATAACCAATAATAGGTATTTAGTTACTCATAGTATTTTGATTCAACATAATTATTATCAAAAATAAGATGAAGAACATGTAAAATAAAATGGAAGCAAACCCTAGTAGAATCGCTCTCCTCCAAAACTCCAGTAGAAAAATACGTGATTTCTAAAAGAATAGAAACTCCTTCTTCTTATAGCCTTCACACTTTCCAAAATTAGGTCTTCAAAGTCCATTACCAAAAAGTCCACCAAGCCCATGAAACATGTGTGAGAAACCCATGTGAAAATATATCCCAAAATTATGCTCGCCGGAAAACTGGGATTGTGGCCGGAAAAGTCGCGAAATCGCTCCGGTGACCGGCAAAGTCCGCCGGTCCACCGGTCAACGAGTTGGATCGGGTCAACGGGTCGAGAACTGGATCGGATCGGGTCGGTCCAACTCAAGTCGGACCTGGTCGGGATGAATCGGACAGTCGACACTGGATCACCGAATCAAGTGAGTTAATTTGGCCAGGCCAGTCTATTGCATAGGCCAGCTCTGTGTATGGCAATCATTGTGCTTCACCACCTTAGCACAGCCATGATGGCCCTGTTCTACCACACTGTCACTTCACCTGCAGCTTTATCACCTTTCACTGCATTTCAGTTGCAAAGCAACACTTGCAGTTCAGCACAACTGCAATTTTCACCATCTCTGCCTTGTAATCACTTCCACCTGCAACATTAGCTCATAGCATTGCACCATCACCTCCTTGGCAAGCTTCATGATTGCCCTTCTTGCAACATAACCAACAGCAGCAGCACCACCTGACTCAGTTCACAGGGCCCAAGCATCATATCCTTTTGTTCTTTGCCATTCAGCCAGCCACTCTGCATTCAATTCGAGACCATTTCCTGGCACTTTAGCCTGCATTTCACCATTGCCTCTGCAGCTCTATACCCATTGCAAGCACAGCACCAACATCATTCTATCTCCATCTCAGATTCAGCTAGACTAGTACCCTAGCCATTCATTGAGTCACCACCACACAGTCCCTGCTTCAATCCAAGCACAAACTCCACAACCATCCATCTGCCTAGAACTGCAGCTGTCCTTCAGTGTCTTAGAGCTTCACACCCCATTACACAGACTTTGCAATGCCATCTCTCAGGACTTGTTCATACCACCTCCAACCCTGAGTTCAACACCACACAAATTCAATAGCAACAACAACATTGAACATTCCCCACTTCCTTGAGCACAGACACCACCTCAGGTTACAGCCCAATCTTGCAATCTAATCTTATCAGCTTTGAATCTCCAATACAGCACTCACTAACAGATTCCACCACCACTGCTCCATTGCCACTGAGCAAAACCATTTCCCATAACTGTATTGCCATCTGAGCTCTCCTTGTAATCTACAGCTTCAAAAACACCATCCCTGTAATTTCCTAGCCAAACTCAATTGATTCTCAAGCAACACCATAAGAATCCAGACCTGCAATTCCAGCTCTGTCCACCATTCCAATCTTCATTCCATTAAGCCATACCAAGTCACCAGCCCTAAGGCCTCCTACAAATTTCCTTGAGCTTCAACACCATCTCTCGCTCATCTTGTTTCTCCATTCAACCAAACCCTCGGCACAACTCATAAGTGTCTCGGCTCTCGGTGCAACAGAGCCTTTTTGAATTGCGGTCTCAAAAAGACCCACCGCCATTACCTCTCTGCAGCTTCGGTTCTTCTCCTCTGTAACCACCAAAAGAGCTTCACTTAAGCCATCAACACCACTACCAATTTCTCTCGATCTTCATCGAGCTTAATCACACAAACCCATGCTCGACAATATATCCAACCACGGCGTCTCAACAAAGAAACCACCAACTTCCTACCCACCGAGAACACTCACACGGTTCATCTGCAACTTCATCTCGGTTCTTATCTCCAATTACTAAACAACAAATTGCATCTCAATCTCAATTCGAGTTCCACTTTCAACAAAGCAAGTTTAAAAACCTAACCTCAACCTCCGTCTCGGATCTTTCTCGGCGCCGGAGTTACAATTCGAACAAAACCCATTTCTTAAATTCATTCCAGAATCGAAACCCCTTTTACCAAATCGATGCAACAAGAACTTCTTGACCTAGTTTCTCATCCATTTTAACTCACTTGCAGTTTGATTTATTCCATCATGTTCATCTCGATTTCAAATATCCACATAGCAATTTCATTCCTTCTTCATCGATTCCTATTTGAGACCAATCGATCCGAGGTTGTTGTGTGTGAACCACCCTCTAAATTTCTCGATCTCTCTTTCTCTCAATTCTTCCGTCTTCAATTCAGGTGAAGACAATGATTAAGAGAAGATACGATTTAGGATAAGTGTAAGAATGGATATTGATATAAGCACCCACTAAAAGATAAGGGACACCAAAAATGACTATAGGCACCCAAATTGTTCCGTTAAGGGCCGACTCATTTCAACAATGGCCTGTCGGTTCCAGGATAACCGACGCCCAATTCTTCCCATCTCCTTGCGCACTCTCAGTGGCTCCATGTCTCGCCTTATGAATTGACCTCCTCGCTCCATTTAGCTCCAATCGAACGTTTTTCTTCTTCTTTTCTTCCGTGCGACTCCATTGCACCTGATAACTCAAAAGCAAACATAAGATACATAATTCACACGAAAAATAGCAAAGAAAGCATAAACTCTATATAGTAAATACGGTGTATTCTACACCTATCATATAACACCATCCTTTTAAGGCTTAGCTCTACCATTGTCTGACCTAGTTCTTCTTGGAACTCGGGTACTGCTTCATATGGCCGTGAGATAAGGTTATGGCTTGTTCTACTCAACTGCTGAATCTTATGAACAATAGCAGTATGTTGACCATCTTCAATCTGTGCAGCTTCCCAATTCTCAGAATCATACTTTCGTATGATCGGAAATACATTCATATAATTCTTAAGACAAGGTTCCGAAACACGGAAATATGTATACCACCAATAATTGAAAATAATAACATTCAAAGGGTTAATAACTTTTCCATATAAAAATCACAAATAAATACATAATGTGAAAAAGATTGGTTCTTACCTCCAGAACTCCCCAGAAAGCATTAAAACTATCTTTATCACACGTCGAATTATCACTTAGGGCAATGTAAATCTCTGATAAAATCGCAGTCCCCAATCATATGTTGGTGCTTGCTCTAAATCTTCTAATGCTTCGAGAAACCCAATTAACACTCTTTGAGCTAGCATTTGGAAACAGGACATTGGCCCAGTGTCCACAATACAAACAGACGTTCTAGCTCCTCAAAATGGTCGGGATCAAATATTGATTACCAGCTTCCCTGTTTTCATTCATTCTTACAGCATAACGCTGGAAAAAACTTTTCAACCCAGACACCTTCAACCCATACGCTTTTAATTGTCTATGTGTAGGATTTCCTCCTAATTCATTTGAGTATAAAGGAAGTCTTTCTTTCCATCTATCTTCTGATACCCACTTTAGTCTATTAAATGGAATTAAGTTCCCTTGGCATGGAATTCCGGTTAACATGTATAAATCTATCGGTGTAACTCCTATTAACAATAATTATTCATAATTAGAATTTGTTGATTTTTATGAAACAAAACACATAATCTAAAAATTAAATAACTAGAAAAGACTGACTTACCGCATTTAAAGTCCTTGAAAAAGAACGTGTTTGTAGTCTTCCACCATCGTTCTAATATAACTTGAACACCTTGAGTCCTGTGGTTTCTAGGTTGTATTTGATATAGATGTCGCCAAGGATATCTTCTCACTCTCTCTTGAACAACACCAGAAGTAATTCAAAAATTCTACGTAACTCAGTCCATTCACCTCTTAGATGTATGGCGTTACATCGCCCCTCATTATCAGAAAGGTGATTAGAGAATACACCTTCACCGGCTACTAGTCTAACATTATTAAACTCATAATTTGTATCCACAAGAAAAGTTACTCCACCGCACGGGGTACTAGTAGATGCTTTCCCTTTTTTGTTTCTTTTTCTTCTCTCCATATCTCATTTAAGATAATCGTTTGAAACAAAAGTTTAAAGAAAATCGGTGGTTTTCGAAGGTTTTTCGAAGAAGAATTGAGAAGAGTTTAGAAGAAGTGGGAGTATAGTTGCGGTATTTATAGGCGGCAGAAACTCGAACGGTGGCGATATTGATTATATCGACAGCGATATAGTGAATTTCGAGCGATAAAGACTTTATCGCTGGCGATATTGTCAATATCGCTCGATAGGGATTCGATCGCTCAGCGGTTTCCCCATAGTGGCGCAAATGGTTTGGCATGCCAAACACCATTTTTTTGGCATGTGCATAGGAAGAGGCCTTAGGCCTCTTCCTATTCACATGCCAAAACATGGTATTTGGCATATATGCACCCACTATGGGTATGCCAAACTGCCAAACTCATATGCCAATATGTTTTTCCTGGCATATAGGCATACACGACAGAGTTTCCAGCGAGCGATAGAGTCTCGGTCGCTCGATGGTCAAAGAATCGTTCGATGGTCATTCAATCGACATCGACAGTCAAGCTATCGCTCGATACTATGATAATCGCTCATCAGATCTTCATCTAACGGCTACAATTTCCCCTACCGGATTTCAACCAATTCCAACCCAACTTCAAATTCATTTCACCATGCATAGTGCATAACCGAAGTGGATTTGACTACGAGGAAATAACATGGATCATGATAGCGTATTTCCACATACCTACTCAAGGTGAATTTTTAATGAAATGTAAATCTGGTTTCAATCTGAATATTAATTTAAAATATAATTTCCATTAATCTAAAAAAAACAAAATTACATTTCACATTTCAACTAAAAGAAAACATTTTAACTACTCATTTCCTTGTCTGTTTCCTCCCAGACCAAAGATCCAATTGCCTGCATTTTCTGGATCCATAGAGTTGTTCAACAAACTAGTTAAGGTGCCGGTTTGAGACTGACTTGGTGGTTGAGTCTCATCAGAATCACCATAACCTTGATAAGCAATGGGAGTACGGGGTATGGGAACATTATACAAATCTTGAAATGTGTGTGAATGATATTGTTCTTTGGAATGGTTGAAATGCTTTGATGAGGTTGAGGCAATTGGGGTATACAAATTCGTTTGCCTAACTACTTCCATGTTCACACCACCACCTGAGTCGGATGTCGGTTTGCAAATGACTAAACATACGTGTAGGAGTTGTATCCATGACAATGTTTTCTTCAACACCTTGTCTTGCTTGACTTTCTAACACCAGGTTTGGAGTTGAACTTTCAGTACCTCCTCCATAGGACGACGTCTCAATCTTCTTTCACCACTTTGCCGACTTCCACGACTTTGATGACTTCAAAACTTTGCTGACTTTGACGACTTTGCTGACTTCCACTGGGACTCAATCCTCTACCAGCTCCAACACCGGGACTCAATCCTCTACCAGCTCCAACACTGGGACTCATGTCATACATCATGCTTTCCCTCAATCTTTGCATCTGTTCCAAGTGAATATTCTGAAATCCATGAAGAAGAGCATCATAATTTTTACATCGGGTCCTCCAAATCTGTAGCATTGACCCCGATGTATGGATAAGTCCGAGTATGTGCACAAGAAACAATTGGATAAGTAACAATCTCTCCAGATGTGCTGGATATAGTCTTTACTTCCCAAGAAAATGGTGGCATGTATGACGATGAACTTTGAGAAGGATATGCAAATACGTCACCCGTCTCTCGGTGGAGGTTGGGAAGGAAGAAATTCATTGTCAAGTGGCAACCTACCTAAAGTGGGAAATCCATCCGACCCAAACTTTGCGGTTGCATGGAAATATTTGGCTTGAAAATAGTATTAAACCAAGATAGGTACTCATTTCTGTCCATCGGCTCCTGGATCAATTCATCAGCTTCTTGCCAATGATGACCTTCTCTTATCAATTTGAAGTAATCGTCTGCTGAAACATCTGTACTAGGATAAGGGTTGACAGCTATCACTGATCTCCCTTGCAACATAAAAAGCTGTCTTTCACCATAATACCAAACACCCTTCTCAGAAATAGGGCTGTACAACACCATCCTTCTAAGGCTTAACTCTACCATTGTCTGACTTAGTTCTTCTTGGAACTCGAATAACGCTTCATATGACCGTGAGATAAGGTTATGGCTTGTTCTACTCAACTGCTGAATCTTATGAACAATAGCGAGATGTTGACCATCTTCAATCAAGCGAGCTTCCCACTTCTCGTAATCATACTTTCGTATGATCGGAAATACATTCGTATCATTTTTAAGACAAGGTTCCGAAACACAGAAATATGTATACCACCAATACTGAAAATAATAACATTCAGCAGGTTAATAACCTTTCCATATGAAAATGACAAATAAATACATAATGTGAAAAAGATTGGTTCTTACCTCCGAACTCTCCAGAAAGCATTAAAACTATCTTTATCACACGTCGAATTATCACTTAGGGCAATGTAAATCTACGATAAAATCGCAGTCCCCCAATCATATGTTGGTGCTTGCTCTAAATCTTCTAATGCTTCGAGAAACCCAATTAACACTCTTGAGCTAGCATTTGGAAACAAACATTGGCCCAAAGTGTCCACAATACAAACAGACGTTCTAGCTCCTCAAAATGGTCGGGGATAAAATATTGATTACCAGCTTCCCTGTTTTCATTCACTTACAGCATAACGCTGGAAAAAACTTTTCAACCCAGACACCTTCAACCCATATGCTTTTAATTGTCTATGTGTAGGATTTCCTCCTAATTCATTTGAGTATAAAGGAAGTCTTTCTTTCCATCTATCTTCTCGATAACCACTTTAGTATATTAAATGGAATTAAGTTCCCTTGGCATGGAATTAGGTTAACATGTATAAATCTATCGGTGTAACTCCTATTAACAATAATTATTCATAATTAGAATTTGTTGATTTTTATGAAACAAAACACATAATCTAAAAAATTAAATTACTAGAAAAGACCGACTTACCGCATTCAAAGTCCTTGAAAAAGAACGTGTTTGTAGTCTTCCACCATCGTTCTAATATAACTTGAACACCTTGAGTCCTGTGGTTTCTAGGTTGTATTTGATATAGATGTCGCCAAGGATATCTTCTCACTCTCTCGTTGAACAATGGGAGGAAGTAATTGAAAAATTGTACGTAGCTCAGTCCATCCACCTCTTAGATGTATAGCGTTACATCGCCCCTCATTATCAGAAAGGTGATTAGAGAATATACCTTCACCGGCTACTAGTCTAACATTATTAAACTCATAATTTGTATCCACAAAAAAACTTACTCCACTGCCTGGGGTACTAGTAGATGCTTTCCCTTTTTTTTTTTTTTTCTCTCTCCATATCTGTTTAAGATAATCGTTTCAGAACAAAAGTTCAAAGAAAATCAGTGGTTTTCAAAAGGTTTCAGAAGAAGAATTGAGAAGAGTTTAGAAGAGGTGGAAGTATAGTTGCGGTATTTATAGGCGTCAGAAACTCGAACGGTGGCGATATTGATTATATCGACAGCGATATAGTGAATTTCGAGCGATATTGACAATATCGCCAGCGATAAAGTATCGCTCGCTAGGGATTCGATCGCTCAGCGGTTTCCCCATAGTGGCGCAAATGGTTTGGCATGTCACCTGGCATGCCAAACACCATTTTTTTGGCATGTGCATAGGAAGAGGCCTTATATTTTTATAAAATAAAATGAACCTCAAATTTTGTTGGGCTTTTTTTTAATAAAATGAACCTCAAATTATGTTGGGCTTATGACAAAGATGCAGTTTGTTACAAACTGTGCTGTCGCATGTGCAATCAATGATAAGCAGCAGCGATACTCCAAGGCTCCAAGCCAATTTTTTCTAGTCTATAGGATTCCAAGTTGAATTGACTCAACTAAGTTCAATTAAGTTCTTTTCCGCAAACAAAACTTTTGATACATGTTTTTGGGCATACCAAAAAATTACCGGGCATACTCAAGGTTCGGCTCACAACTTTTCTTTTGCCTAGGTTCGCAAGGTTCGGCTGATAACTTTTAAGCCGAACTTAGCCAAAATGTATGCCCGGTAATTTTTTGATATGCCCAAAAACGGCTTTCAAACTTTTAATGAAAAGATTTTTGTATGCTAAGTTGGGCCTATATGATAAAGAAATGTAGGAAACTGTACGCAATGTCTCTATGTTAAGAGTATCCCAGACTGGTTTGTTGAAAGAACTTAAGAGCAATGCTGGTACTAAACAAAGATGCTGATGCCGTTTACGAGTACACCATCCTAAACAAAAATGTTGAGTTTGCTCTTTAGCCGCCTGTCAGTAAAAACCTTAGTGATTCAGGTGGGGGTCAGTTCTAGCTTAGTTACTACTATAAAGTACTAGGTGTACTGGTATAACTATGAGTGGAAAATGGAAACATGCAGGGGGAAGCCAAGATTCATCAACGTTTGCAGGCAAGATCAAAATGCCAAGACCTCAGGACGAGCAAGTATGTCAAAATGGGCTTCCGCCCATAAGATAAAAGAAATGAACCATTTTTTGGGGACCAGCCTTTTTTTAGGGGATCATTCTTTTATTTTGGGTAAGATATTAGAAGTAAATCTAGGTCACTCCTTATCTAGATATTTATGATAATACCTAAATTACCCTCTGATTATTTTTGGTTAACGATTAGTTAGTGTGATTAGTGAAATGATTTTGAATAAAGATTTGAGATTAAAAAATCAGATTTTTAAAAAAGAAGTAGAATTATTGAGAGAGAAAAGTTAGAGAAGATGAAGAAGAAAAACATGGAAAATATAATTTTTTTGAGTTCACTAAGCTAGACTATTCAAGTGATGAATTATTTCTTAGATGGTGAATGTATTCTTCCCCAAAGCCAATCTCAAGATGAAAACGATGGATTTTACCAACCACAACCGGAGGAAGGCTATTTGGGTACCCAGGTATGCTCTAAACTTAGATAATGTTGGTTGAATTGGTCCAAATTTTCAAAAAAATGTGAATTTGTTAAGTAGATTTGGGCTTGTTCGGTTACCTTGTGTGAAGAACATGTAACCGAACTCATCTGAAAGTGTAGTTCGGTTACTTTTTCTAAACACGCAGGTTACCGAACTCTCCAATAATGGAGGTTTTTGAAGTTCGGTTAACGAACATGTTACCGAACTTTGTAAATAGGATTACTGATGTTATGTTCGGTTTGGCGAAATGTAACCGAACTTTAGGGTCTATAAGTTCGGTTAGTTTGCAACCAATAGCTAACCGAACTTATGTAAAATAAGATTGCACATTAGTGTACAAAGTTCGGTTGTTTCGCAAACTTCATACCAACCAATATCTAACCGAACTACACACAATTAGTTAAGAGTTCGGTTTGTCAAGGTTTTTTGCGAACAAACCGAACATAGTGGGACAAGTTCGGTTAAATTGAAACTCAACATAGTGGGCAAAATAGCACAGTTCGGTTACATTGAATTTTTTTATTTTATTTTTTGTAATATTGGTAAAGTTCGGTTATAAAATAGTTTTAGCCTTCTTTGCGAACCAACCGAACTCTGAGTGGGCAAAGTTCGGTTAAATCAAAAATCAACATAGTGGGAAAAATAGCACAGTTCGGTTACATTTGATTTTTTTTTTTTTGTAATATTGGTAAAGTTCGGTTAGAAAATAGTTTTAGCCTTCTTTATAAACCAACCGAACTCGAGTTCGGTTAAGAAAAATTAATTCGTGATAACCGAAGTGTTCTTCGTGTTCTTGGTTTGAGAATGTTCGATTAACAAACTAGTTTTTTTAAACTATTCCTAACCGAACATGCCACTGAACTTCCATTCAAACCATATTTTGATGACTAATGCTCAAAATTTCAATCAAAAACGAATTAGAAGTAATGGGTTTGTGGGAAAATACTTATGGATAGGTTTGTTTATAAAAGATTGATTAATTGACGATGAAAATTCAATGAATCGACCAGGCTAAATATTTGATGATTTTGATTAGATTTGTATATGATCGGGTTAGATGATCATAAATTGATCAAGAAGAGAAGAAGAAAAATTGTAGAATAGAGGAAGAAGAAGTTGTAGATTAGTTATAATTTTAATTAGGTAAAAGAGTAAATATGTTAATGATTTAAATTAAGTTATATATATAGAGGTGGTGGTGGTTGGTGGTGGTGGTAGTCGGAGGTGGTAGTGGTGGGCGGCGGTGGTGGGAGGAGGTGGTGGTTATATAGATATATAGGTGGTTATTAGGTTAGTTTTAAATTAAATTAGGTTAAGGGTAAGTTATTCATTTCCACACTTTAAGACACCCCTTATAACTATAGGGAAGGTGGCCTAATAAGACCATGATCCCCTCAAAAAAGCCATGGTCCTCAAAAAATGGTTCAAAGAAATTAGGCTTAGGTGCTAGCCCAAAGTCCTTGTCCTGGCATGGTTTAGTGAAGAATGTTCTCCAAATTAACAGGTAAGATAAATATTAGCATGTCTGAGATAGCAAAGGAAAAAATTACTCGTGGGTTACTGGCGCAATTTTTATCTAGCAACATCACTACCAAGTAGCAGACATATGGATGGTTGTGATGATGTTAGCTAAAACATTTGATAAGTAAAAAACTTATCCTAGTTAAAATAAATTTATTAAAGTTCGTTCATATTTCCTTATGGTTAGTTGTGACCTACTAGATCAAACGATGCTCGATCTATATACCAGTAAAAGAAAAAATCCTGCTAGTAAGACAACACTGCAGTTGTCTTGAAGGACAAATATTTAAATTTAAACTTATTAGGGCCATCACATGTTACGTGTTATGTTTGAATTTATGCAAGCTAAGAGCTTCTCCAATGGTGGTTGTGTGTGTTTCCTAGGTGGCAACCCAAACAAGACATCCTCATTCCAATTTTTCCTTAAATTTAGGGGGGAAAACATTTCATCTCCAATGGTGTTGTTGGTGATTTTTTATGAATTAAATGCATTTTTTATTTTTAGTAATTTTAGATTTTATTATACCTAAAGAGGGCTATTTAATATATTGGAATTAATTTTAGGAAGCAAAAGCTTACTAGGATGGCTTGACATTGTCAAGGTGAATGTCTAAAACTTGACATTCACCTTGATAATGTCTAACAAAAATTAAGCCATGTCATCTTCACATTGATTTAAAAAGTTGGGTTGGAGAAGATTTTTAGAGAAAATGAATATCTATCCTATGTGGACTTAGACATTTATCTTCACGTACATTCCATTGGAGAAGCTCTAATAGTCACGACTCACGAGCCAAAGTTGTAGGTTATGATGTGGATTTTGTGTTGTGGTAGATTTTTCAATCACTTTGAAAAGAATGGTGAGATAAAATCGGGTTGTAATGACAAATATCTCCATTTTATTCGGTATGTTTGTTTCATACGTCTATCAATCCTCCAAGGTAACCCGCTCGTTAACAGCTGATCTTCCTTGGCATCTCATGTGGGTTAAACATTCATATTAATACTAACCCATGTCAGAAAAAAAAAAAATCTAAAAAAAGGAGGATGTTGAACTTGGGAGTTAAGATATTAATCAGGGTGTTTAGGAAAATTTGTAATGGGAAGCAGAATCAATATCTTCCATCACCTATTTTATTTTTTTTTATTTTTTTTTTCATGTTTCTTATTTCTGTTCTTGTTTCTTCATTGTCGAATTTTTGGTTTGATGAGATCTCTATGTTCCTTATCACCTATTCAACAATGAAAGAGTTTAGTTTGATTGATGAATGTTTTGTCAAAAAAAAAAATAATCAATCTTTCATTGTTATAAATTAGACAATTTAACAATTATGAGACTCGACCAGAATTCCAAAATTACCAAATTAAAAAATTTCTCACTAATATGATGATAAAGCTAAGATAGTAATAGAGAAGTTGATGCTTTTAACATTAAGGATGTGATCATGTCAAATTGATCTTATGTTCCATGCAAAGCTATTTCTAGTGCTGTTTCGCGGAAACGCACTAAATACTTGGACAAGTGTGTTTCATATGGATATGGTCTAGGTGTTTTAGCTTTCACTACCTTAGGGGAAATTGGTATTTTTTCAAGCGTTTGAAGAATCTTTAGTTAGCAATGACGCTAGTAGTGGTAGAGGTAGCTTTATTTTTCATAGATTAGGTATTGTTATTCAAAAAGGAGTTGGAGCCCAGCTTGTTGCTAGGTTGCCAACCAAAAGCTTGTAATTTCTCATTCTAAAACGACGTAATAAATTTGATCTTATGAATCTAGTTGTTTTTTTTTTTTTTTTTATAATTTTTTTTTATGCTTTAGCTTTGTGTTAATCCTATGATGAATCTAGTTGCTTCCTAAATATCAAAGCTTTTCTTGTTCCTGTGAAAAAGTCACAATTGAATCTTGTGATGATTCGAGTAAAGAGTATGGAACTGATAATAAGGATATGGAAATTGAGAAGATGAGACCTCTAGAAGAAATACCTAGTAGGAGACCAATGACTAAGGAGCAAAAGGTGGACAATCTTGTGAATGTTAGTGCTTTATTGGGTATTGGAGGAAAGGAAGCCGACAAGAAGAATATATATGAAGTGTCACAATAGAAAAGCAATCCAATCTAAACCCTGATAAAAGAACTTGCGAAAATCAACTGCCCTGGGATTACAAATAATGATTTGCTTGGTAGAGGGAAAAGAACACATGCGGGGAAGAAATAGGCTGTTGAATTTTTTTTTTTTTTTTGGAGCTAGGAGGGATGTTTTCCTTTTGTTAGTTGTTGTTAATGCTTAGTCTAGGCCTTTGTTTGTTCCCTTTGCGGCACTTGAAAATGTTCTTTTTTCTTTTTCTAATAAAATTTTAACCTTTAAGTCGTACAAAAAACTTCTTATATTCTTTTGTCTAATAATAACCTAATTTCATTAATGACGACCAAAAAGCAAGAAATACAGTTCACGTAGATTATCGATGACGTGTATAAAATCTAAAAAAATTATTCCGACGCAAAGTCAGATTAGCTGTCAATCAGCTGTTACAAACCTGATCAAATAACATTTTCGTGTTTCTATACGCTCGAATGTTTTAGAAAATGGTGAAACATCTACGTGGAACTTTTGGATATTTAATCAATCATCGTACTACATGGTAATTTTCTACTAAACTTTTGCAGAATCAAATAAACTTTATACTACATGGTAATTTTCTACTAAATATCTCCGGATATCAATTTTGTTTGGATAATAGGGACAACTTTTTTCCCCCTTCATATGCTTTAGTTTCATCTCTATTATTTTTCTTATATTTATTGGTTGAACCCTAATACCACATTAAAAATATACCGCTAGCTTATTATGGCCTCCGGGGCGGAATCAAGGATTCATTTCCCTAGCTTAAGCCTAAAATATAAGGGTGAGCAAAAAACCCAAGTCCGCAGATTTACCCAAACCAATCCGCATTTTGACGGGTGGACACCCAATACGTATCTCGACAGATTGGACGAGGGTGGATTTTTGAAACCAGTCATTTTCATGACGCAAGTGAAACATTTCTCATCCGTCGGACACCCACCCTAAGAATAATGTTAGTATTATACATATATGCAGGTTATTACAAAAAATTGGTCAGAACCTATTATACAAAGAGATTTTTGGTGGAATAAAGATAAGAACAAAAAAAGAGGAGGTTATTTTAAAGCTTGGGCAAGCATATGCAAACCAATATCACAAGGAGGTCTTGGAATCAAAAACCCACGTCAATTCAACATTGCCCTATTAACGAAGCTGGCTAGCAGACTTATCTCAGAACATGATCAACTCTGGGTTAGATTATTAAAAGCCAAATATTTTCCTAATAACCACCCCTTAGAAGCTTCTAGAACATCAAATTTATCATGGATTTGGACAAGCATACAGAAAGGGCTAAGCCTCATTAAAGGAAACTTTGTTTGTCAAGTCAAAAATGGAGCTTCGGTCAAAATTTGGGAAGATAAATGGGTTCCGAATGAAAATAATCTTCAAAACCAATGGATTTTACGGAACCTATTCCACAGAGGGTAAGTGAGCTGATTACACAAGAAGAAAGTTGGGATCAGGACAAACTTGATAATCTGTTCACTCAGGATATAAAAGAAAAATACTAGCCATATCCCCAAATAGTCAAGAACAAGATAAGGTGCGATGGCAACACCACTCCTCAGGAAATTTCTCAAATAAAATGTCTACAATTTTCTCATCAAGCAAGACCAAGAAAACAACAACTCGAGTGAAGTTCCTTGCGTAAAATATGGAAAATTAAGGCGATTCCGAGGATCAAATTATTCATTTGGAGATTAGCTCAAAAAGCTCCCCCAACTAATGCAAGACTGGGGGAACACAACAAAGAATTCAATACGGATTGCCCCATGTGTAACGGCCAAACTCAAGAAACCGAACAACACCTAATAAGATCTTGCCCTTTCGCTAGAGCTATATGGTTTGGGCTTTCTTTAGAAGTGGTAAACTCAAGAATTAGTACAGATTCAATCGCAACTTGGATTAAAGAGTGGATTACGGGATAACATTTTGTGAACCTCGCAGACAAGATTGCAACAATAGCCTGGTTTATATGGAAATATAGGTGCTCAGTAGTCTTTGATAAAATAAAACCAAACCCAAATTTCCTTATAGAGCAAATCAGAAAATTCATACAACAATATCCTCAAGAAAATATTAAGAAAAGCCAAAGGATTCAACAAGGTACAACATATAAAGAAAAATGGTCAAGCTTAACTTCGGATTGGATATTGTTTATAGATGCGGCTTTTAAAAAGGAAAATTCAACCATGGGATATGCTTTCATCCTATACTCAGTGGACGACGAAACTTTTATGCACATTGCAGCGGGAGCAGACAGGGCTTCTTCAGCGTTCCATGCAGAATCCAAAGCACTACAAAAAGCGTCCTCCTGGCTGAGCAACAACATTTTATCTAGCGTTACATTAGTTACAGATTGCAAAATGCTAGCCGAAACCATCAATAAGGAATGCTAGATACCGTATTGGAGTGCGAAAAATACTATAAAGGAGACTCAAACCATTCTCGCAAAACCTACCTCAAGCTCAAAGTGATATTAACAAGATACAACTCATGCGGCGGACAACATAGCTAAAGAAGCTCGAGCAAAGAATATTCGGAATTTCTCAACCAAAATTCAGCTAAGGACTTCTCAATCTAGTGTGATGTCCAATATTTTTGAAAAAAAAGATATTACAAATCTTATGTACTTTTTTGTTTGATTAATATATTCCTTTTCCCATCAAAAAAAAATTACAAAAAATTGGTATATAATATATATAGGCTGCTATTGAGAAACTTGAAGATCCTCAATCATATCCCGAAAGCATCAATTTTGGATTGATCGGAGGCCTTCATATCAATGAATATCATAATTTTAGTTGTTGGAAAGATATTGTGTTACTCTTGTTATGTTAACTACTTATATTTTAGTAATCCAAGTTATAAAACTAAGTTATATTACACATGTTAACCATTTATCCGTTTTCGATTTGTAAATCCATCTGCATTCATTCCGTTCACCGATTTACTCACGGATGTCATATCCGGCGGGCAATAGAATAGGCGTGAGTAAAAATCTCAAATCCGCCATTTAAATGAATTGGATACAGGTGATACCAAATCCACATCTCACCGCTAATAAAATGACATGTTATTTGTTAAGAAATATAATAGGCCTAAAATGCCGTAGCCTGAATTTGGTCTTAAGCTCGGGTAACAAAATACCAAGCCCACCTCTAGTTCAGTTCCTAAAATGCCATGCACTGTATGGCCTTCAATCTCAAATAGATATGGTTTTGGTGTATATAGCGATTGGCCGGTTGCGCCATTGCGGTTGTCGAGGAGTCCGATTCAGGACGAGGAGTAAACATTGTTTTTCGTTCCACTCCATGATGTAGTGAATTTGGTCGAGTAAACTGGAGTTCAGTGACTATTTTTTCTTCATGAACCAGGTCGTTAGATTGTAAAATGGATTGGAAAACTCAATCCTTATTCGTTGCTTGTGAGGAAATATCTGAGAAATTGGAAAAGCCAGTTCAAATAATATACTATATCATATCTGAGCTTCGTAGTTGCCTTTTCAAGTCCATTTTCAAAGACTGGTGCTCTCACTGTTCATCACTGTCATTAACGAATCTACAGTGACACACTAGTACATACAATGCGTTATTTTGATATGTAATACAAAATTTAAGTAGCACGTACTAGACATAATACACTGGATAACAGTGTCGACCGACTAGGATCCAGTACTCGGTTTTCACTCAGTATATATAAATATGTACTGGGTTTTTAATTCTTGTTTTCTTCAATACATGTGTATCCATATTTGATCTCTATAAAAATTTATCGGATTCCATTTCTCTATTTTGATTTTGACACTTTGAAAAATTGTTTACAGACATATATAGACTGGTAGATACGAAGCTCATCTATGGGATAACACAATTGTAGAAGATAAGGGAAAATCAGGAATGAGGTCAAGGTAGTACGTACTCTCTCTATCAAAGATCCAAAATCTCATCTAGGTGTTTGCTTTTAAAATAATTTATTATAATATGCCCATATAATTAATGCATGGATGCAAAGCAGACATTTCTTAGATACTATGACGTCTTTTACTTTTCTAAGAAGCATGATTGTTTAGTAGTGTTCTGAATATACATATGAAGTAAGATAAGTGTGTTGCATTTCATCTGGTAAAATTGATATGTCATTATCATCTTTTGGTACGCTTTCTTTACTTTCTTTCTGATGTCAGGTCATCCTTGGATTTGTGAAAATAGGATTGCTATTAGTTGTATGTTAGATCCAGCAGTTAGTTCTCGAACAGTTTTGTACAATGACAGGAACTTATTATGATCGTGTCCCATTGGTTTATAGGGGTCGAGGGGACAACGCCCCTCGTATCATTCATTTCTCAGTAACCTTGACATTTTTTTTTTTGATAAATTATCCTCAGTTTATTTTCCTGTTGAGTTATTTTCCTGTTAAATCCCTTTAATATCTACTGTTAGAATCATACAATATTGGGTACATATTAATATACATTGTTAGAATCCTACATAACAATGGGTACATATTGATATGTACCTTGTAAAAACATATTACATACTCATTTTTTCAGTTTATGCACTGATGTCTGACGTTTATAAGTTTCAGTCTTTTGGATTTTCTTACCATACACTGTTAAATTTAGAAACACATCGTAACATGAGAACAATTACTCAAACACGAAATGTATTACTGACATTTCAGCTAAATTTAAAATCATGCATATAAATCTGACAAGACCTAAACTTCAATCGATTAAATCAAACCACAAGGCCTAAAATATAAACTAGGGGTGTATATAGTACATTCACAAAAGCAGTAAAAATCAAAATCATATTGATATGTATTGATGTTTTTTTAAGCATAAAAATAGGTTTTACATAGAAGAAAACATGAAAACACCGAGTTGCTTAGAAGCGTACCTTTTTTTTCAGCTGAAGGACTTTGTTCTACAGTAACTTTGTAATTTTTATTTTGAGTCCTCTATGCGGAACCATTTATCTCTTCAATTTAATTTGATGATTTTGATTTTTTTTCAGATTAAAATTGGGTGAAATAAAGAAGATGAAAGTGGAGTTTGTGCCCTAGATTTCAATATTCAGTGAAGTAACATGATTTGATGATGAAAGAAGAAGAAGAAAGTGAAAATCCGAAATTGAAAAAAGAGATGTGGATATCGATCTGAAAAAAGGAGATGAAAACAATGAAGTTTTCGTCTGGAAAAAAGTAAAGAAGATGAAAGAAATTTCGATATTTGACGGTTCACAAGTAATTTATGAGGGTAGTCAAGTAATTTTAGCTTTTCAAAACCTTTTTGGACCTCAGCTTAATTTTTTTTTGCTGCTGGACTAAAGGAGAAGCTGGGTCGGATTTTGTGGACCAACCAACAAATTCCAAAAGATATCTGCCTAGAAGATATCTGGACTAAAGTACATTTCTGCCTAGAAGATATCTGGCATCCATGAGCTTGTACCATAAAGAATCCTTATACTGCTCAAGTCTCCATCCAATTTTTGTTATCATAGAGATGTTAAATAGTTCCATATTCATGAATCCTAGACCTCCCAATTCTTTTGGCTTGCATACTGCTGTCCATGCCTTAGGATAATAATTAGAGGGATTTTCTATATTCTTTCCCCAGAATAAGTCTCTTTGGAGATTATTGATGTCTTTGCAGGTTTTCTTAGGTACCTTAAAGCAGTTCATTTGGTAAATGCAAGCTGATGAAGTTACAGATTTGATGATTACCTCTCTGCCAGCAGGATTAAGAGGTGTATGTTTCCAACCAGTGAGTCTCAGCTTCAATTTTTCTACTCCAGGCTTGAAAGAATTGAGTTTGCTTATATGTGTGAAAAGTGGTGATCCTAAGTATTTATCATCTAGTTGAAGGACTTGAACACCCATAGAATTGCTAATTTGAGGAATGAGATCTGGATTAGTGTTTTTGCTGAAGAAGACTCCAGATTTATGGAAGTTGATTAGTTGCCCAGATGTACTTAAAAATGTCTCAGAGCTGCATGATATTTTGATCTTCAATGGTGTTTGCTTTGAAGATCATGCGTCATCCGCAAAGAGGAGGTGGTCGATGAAGGTGCCGCTTGCATCTTTATCCCTTGGATAATGCCCATCTCCTCAGCATGCAGAAGAGTTCTTGAAAGGGATTCCATGCAGAATAAGATAAGGTGATAGAGGATCACCTTTCCTTAGGCCTCTAGAGGGCTTGAAGAATTTGTCAGGTGAACCATTGATGAGAACAGCTGATGTGGAGGTTGATATGCATTGATAGATCTTGTTGCACCATTGATTATCAAATCCAATTTTCTTCATAATTGTCATTAGGAAGCCCCAGTCCACTCTGTCAAAAGCCTTTGCCATATCAATTTTTATTCCCATAGAACCAGAGTTGCCTTTTTTTCCTCTTTTAGACCTCATGGTGTGAATAATTTCATGAGCAATAGCTATTGTCAGAGATGAAAGACAGATTGGTAAGGGGATATGATTTTGTTTAGTAAGGGCTTCTAACTTTGAGCTAGGAGTTTAAAAATGCTTTTGTAGGTGGTGTTACAGAGACTGATAGGTCTGAAATGACTAGGGGAAGTAGGGTTATCCACCTTGGGGATGAGAGCTTTGAAGGTGGCATTCATCTCCTTTAGCAGATGACCAGAGAGGAAGAAGTGTTAAACCATTGAGACAGTATCATTACCAATGATATCCCAATTGAGTTTAAAGAAGTTTGGTGGGAATCCATCTGGCCCTGGAGCTTTTTCATTTTCCATACTAAATAAAATAGCTTTAATTTCTGCAGGTTCAGGTTTTCTGTTGAGGGTGGTGTTGTCTTCAACAGTTATGGTTGGAGGGATAAGAGGGGTTAGTTATTTCAACAGTTGCTATATGGGAGAAGTGGTTGGTAAAGCAGTCTTTAACCTCCTGATGCTCAGTAATCCAGCTACCTTCTTCAGTTTGAATAGTTTATATTTTATTCATTCTTGCTCTACTTTTTGTGGCTCTGTGGAAGTAACTTTTGTTTTGATCTCCCAGCTTGATGAGTTGATCCATTCTCTTAGTTTTCCAGAATTTCTCTTCTATGTCATGCCGATTTTGAGTCGCTTTCAAGATCGCCTAGGTTTGTCCTCTATCAGTTCTGAAGTATTGAGTGTGTGACCAAGTAAAGTGTTGCTTGCATTCTTCAATGTTGGTTTTGATGTTTCCATAAAATTCCTTGTTCCAGACTCTGATTTGTAATTTGATGTATTTAAGTTTTCTGGCAATTGATAAGGCACTTGAACCTGGAGTAGCCTTTTTCCAGCATTCAACTGTAATTTTCCTGCAATCAGCATGATCTAACCATGGACCAAAAAAATTTGAATGGAATCTTACCATTCTTCCAGTGAGGGTTTGAATTTAATAAGATGGGGTGATGGTCGAACCAATGGCTAACATATTGGTGATAGTGGTGTTTGGATAAATATCCAGCCAACTATCATGAGCTAGACCTTTATCCAGTCTTTGCTCGGTTAGAGCATGGACTTTTCTCTTGTTTGACCAAGTGAAAGGGCAACCAGAGAACCCAAGGTCAATGAGATCTAAATTTTGTATCTTTTCATTGAATATTGAAGCTTCATTGGCATCAATGGGGTGGGTACTGAACTTTTTTGTATCATGGAGAATGAAGTTGAAATCTCCAATGACCAGCCATGGTAATTTATTAGAGATAGCAGAGTGCTCAAGAATTTTCCAAGATTTTAACTTGGATTGAGTGTCATAAGGATTACCATAATTATAGACTGTAAATAACCAAGGGGGGCTGTTGGCCATTCTGATAACAACATTAATATGGTTTATAGAACAATCTAAGACTTACAGGGTTAGATTGCTTTTCCATATCAAATCTAATCCACCAGCAGTTCCACTTGCCCCTCCTGGGTTAACATACCAGAAATTTTTGACTCCTAAGTCATGTAAAGTTTTCTTGAGTTTATCATGTTTTTGTCTAGTTTCAGACAAGAATATGATGTCAGGATTTAGTTTATTAAGCATGTCAATGAGATATCTTTTAGCATCCCTCGTGCCAAATCCTTGACAATTCCATGCTAAGGAAGTGAAGAATTGCCAAAAATATGACACTGCTAGATACTTTGAGATAAGTCTTCTAGTAATACTATCATAATGCTTATAAAGTAGAGAATGCACAGGGGAGATAATATGAAAAAGCTTTAAGTAATGGCATCATGAGACTAGGTTGAGATTGTATACCCTTGTTCCAGCAGCAGAGCAATCCAAAGAGTCATTAGACAATAGGTTAAGGTGGTTGGTCCTTTGCTCCTGAGTAGAGTCATTCTGATCCTTGTATCTTTTTGCACTTGTCCTGTCCATGCTGTTTAGAGCAGCATTTTCTTCATTTGGAACAACCTTCTTTCTCTTGGTATCAATAAAAACGGTAAAGGAGGTACTGAGAGAGATGTTCTCAAGGTTCTCAAAATTATGATCCTTTTTCTTAGCCTTCCAAGCAGCTTTTTTCTCATTAGTTGCTTCAGCTTCCAATTTGCTTTGATCTGAGCTAAGGTAGGAAGGGAGTGAGTGGGGAAGAACTTTGGTGTATTGATTACTGGGAAGAGTTGCTCAGCAGTAGCTAGGTCAGTAGAAGCTGAATCCTCATCAGTTTTACTCAAGATGTTGTTGTTGTTGGAAGTAGTTCTAGCAGCAGCTTTCCACTTTGGCAGTTTTTTCTTGTAAGAGCCAGCTATCTTTTTTTGCCAAATCTAATCTTTTGTGTCTAATTTGATAGTCTAAGACATCTAGGTGAGGGGAATCCTGAGCTTCAGCAGTAGGGGACTGAACTTCAGCAGTATGGGTATGAGCTCCAAAGATGATATGATTGTTAGATGTAAAAGCAATGTTTGCTATTGATTTTTCAAACTCCAATCTTTTAGCAATTTTCATTTTTGCTTCAAACACATCAGCTGCATCAGTATCAGAGTAGTGACCGTGAATAATATCTTTTCCATCTTGGACCAATTTTTGTCTAGGAGTTATAGGTGCATGTGCTGGCTTGGGGGTTGGTAAGCGATGGTAATAAGGATTGTTTTGATTTGGAGGTGCAGGGAAATGAGGGATTGGGGTGATCAAGAATTCTACAAACTTTGCATAATTTGATGCCATTGAGAGCATAAGCACATTCTAACCAGTGAGATAGGGTAGTTGTTACATAAGCTTCTATCCCAAACTTGCGAGATCTAGTTACATTGATATTAAGTTTGGCTTCCATATTTTTCTCAAATCTGTCTCTACCATAAGGTTTTTTTTTGAGCCTTGATAAACACCAATTGGTTGAATGATGTTTGGGATGTCTAGTATTATATGAGTGGGAATTCTCTTGATTAGAAGCCAGATCATGACTTTAGAGAACAATTCTTCATCAATAAGTTCAGGGCCCTTAGCAGGTACACCCACTAGAACCATCGGCTTATCAAAGACTCCTCTAGTGCCTCCATCCCTCAAAGTAGTGTAGTCTTCTTCATTAGTGGTTCTGAGGATGTAGAAGTTTCTTCTTCTGTTCCATATTTCAACCTCAATTCTGCTAATCATCTCCTAGTGTGCATTGATGAAGTTGCTAACTCTGGATGTTTGGAAGCAGATATTACTAAAAAGTTTTCCAATGAAGCATCCTTTCCAATCCTGGGCTTGCTTGGTTCTGATGTTCTCAGAGTTGATGAAGACTTTGGGGAACAAATCCTCAGGGATGGTTAAGGTTGTATTCATTTTCTTTACCAGGTTCTCAATGGAAGGATGGTTAGAATTAGAGGAGGAGGCCATTGATAAAAGGTTATGAGACCAGAAAGAGAAATATTTGAGAGGGTTATTCTTACTTGGGTTTGGATTGATAGAGAATAAGACAATGAGGATGATGTTGATATGACTAACTTTAATTTGAAAAAATTTCACGGGATGATTTTGCGCCTTGTCATAGCTAAAATGGATAATGATTGCAGTGGAAATGTTTATGCAGTCGTACTTGTGCTTGGAGCTGACAGCTAAGAGCTTGTTGACTTGGTCGACCATGGCTAATGTCACTTTGGATTGCGACCTGTCAAAAATAATAGTACTGAACTCTAAGGCGTTAGTGACAGCTGAATTTGAGTAAGATTGAGTTGTTCTTACCTTTTTACCGTGATGCATATTTAACTTGTTAGTGATTATGACTGGTGAGGGGAGGTGCTTGAAGTAAGGAAGTGTGTCTCACCACTGGACATTTTTAGTCCACTTAGAATATTACTTAGCTTGCGTCTGAAAGGTATGTGGTGCGTAAACCTTTGAGTCGATAAACAAATAAGTCCCTCCTAGGCTAAGAAGGATCTTCAAGCGGATCAAGATTCACGGGTAAAAACCATAGGATTTATCCAGAGTCCGACCCGTTGTTATGGTCAAATTATAAGTGCCAAGTATTTTTTGCCGCTTTGCATGAGCCAATGAAAGGTAGTTACTTTTGCTAGGCCAAAGTAAGTAGCCAGTAGGTTTGCCAAAGTGTAAAATCGTGAAATACCAATCTCTAGGACAAGAAATCGGAGTGCCACCAGGGATGTTGACGGTTGGGATATGAAGACTGTTGCTCTTCCCAGCCCAAATAAAACAAGAGAAATGAGGAGTTCTTTCGGTTTCTCACAGTTTTTCCAAAATAGTACCAGGCAAAATTGCAATTTTTTTATGTCGAGCAAAATTCTAATAAAATATTAGGCTTTGAATACCAGAGCAATGGAGGAAGATCAGAGGTCCCCTGCTGATATTTGAGGTGATCCAAAGAAGCCAAGACTGAGTCATCCCAAGGCTCAGGTAGCACACTCTGAAATTCAAGGGAATTTTGTTATTTATTGTGTGATGTTGCAAAAAACTACTAGGATGCTGCAGCAAGTGTGAGCGAATCTTCTCCAGGTACAGGTGGAAGCAAGATGCAAAGCGTTTCTGGTGCAAAGATTGCAAGTGAGGGATCTAGAGATGGAGGTGATAGGCTTGTAGTGGGTGGGGATGGAGATCAACATCAACAGAGAGAGCGTGGTCGTCTGCAAAATGGACGGCTTGTGGGTGTTTAGGATGGATGGGTATTGTATGTCCTGCATCCCTAACGAGGCCGATTTGTGGTCAATGATGGAGTTGTTCTGGTTGATCAACGAATTGTTTGTGGGGGTGCACGTCAGGGATTCTTCGCACCACCAGTTCCTGAAGAAGTCAAAGCCCAGATTCATATGAATGATTCCCTCCCTCTCCCTGTTGACACTTGTGTATGATATACACTTGTGATGAAAATGTGGTGGATATTTTAGATTGGCTGGTAAATCTGTGGTCAACTTAACAGACACTATTGCTGAGTATATGACCACATTGATTAGATTGATAAATGATTTCTAGAGGCTATAGGTTTAGTACTGGTTGAAGTTATACTCTTAAAAATTTGGTAATTACCAGCGTGTGTGTTTTATGGCACCTGAGAATGATCGAGTGAATGACCTTGTAGGTGATTCCATAAAGGTTGAACTTTTATGTGACGTAATCAAACAAGTATTTCGAACTAACTCTCAACAATCCAATTTTCTACCGTGGAAGATTCTATTGTTAGACCAGAATGGAACATTGGGAGAATTTAAATACGAACATCCAAATGGGAGTTGGGAAATTCTACCTATGATATCCCTGCCTAATTGTGGATTTATCTATTATAGTTATTTGGTGGAGTGTGAAGAAGAACTTCTGTCAGTGTTATTAGGACCGTCTAGGAAATTGGTTTTCTTGTATTTATAGATTGATTGAAACTGAAATAGTCTGGATTGAAGTTAAACATTTGGGGCGTGGCATATATTGTTGTTTCTCAGCACTTATGGAGAACAAAATCTACTTTCCGAGGTTGCATAACGAGGGAATTTTGTATTATTCTCTTGATATCGGTTCGTATCGGTCCGTTGGGAGTTGTCATTCTGCTAAAGGTTTTCGTGATTGGAAGGAGAAATTACATTGCATTCGGATCGAACCTAAATTAGATCACTATCTCGGACTCAGTAACGGTATTCTCATAATAGTAGTATATATGGTTGTTCATCTACATGTTGTTTCTTTATAGTCTCTTATTGAAATGATCGGTTGATCGCATTTGCGATGATCTTCTGTTGGTTGATTATTCAATTACTTTTTAGTTATATGTTTGTAGTGATAGTACCGACTGCATTGAATGATTTGTTGTCCAGTACTCTGTTGGTTTTTATACAAAGAAAACCTTGATTGACACATGCGAGTCAGATGCTAACCGATCGACCTTTACTTATTTTTCATCATTACTCTTTTCTTTTTTTTGGTATCACCACCACAGATCATCATTATATGTTGGCTCCTAGTGAAAGACTAAAATTTTTTGATTAACAATATACATAGCCTTGGACAAGAGTGTATGTTTAGGCCCATTCCTTTTAAGCACCCATTATGGAGGGGGCAAATTGGCAAATTTGCCACTTAGCCAAACTAGTGAAGTTTCTACCGAGCGGTCGAGTTTCGACAGCTCGGTCTAGTTTACACCGTTAGGTGTTTAAAACACCGCTATAGGTTTTTATAAGACCGACAGGTGTAGTTTACACCGTTGCGTAGAATCTGATCCAATGGCCATTAATCTTCCCCCCTATAAATACCACATTCCTCTACCATTTTAACTCACACCTTCTCTTCTCTACTCTTCACATTTGTTAATCTAAAACCTCTAGCGGTGTTAAGAGAAA